>CAJQZJ010035608.1:2187539-2227672 GCA_907164525.1 Lophiomys imhausi | reverse complement strand
TTGTCTGCTTTACCTGACAGGCATCTCTGCATTGTCTGCTTTACCTGGCAGGACTGGTTGGAGCTTTTTTTGTCTCACCATTAATGTGTAGCTCCCCCTCCCACCTTCCCCAGATGCATGCTCAGTTCTTTTCAGACCTGGTGAGCCCATCTCTAGAGGATGTGAAGAGGGAAAACTGTATTTGAACAGCATGCCATTAGCATAACTATGTTCCTGAAAGTACTGTAAAACAATTTTATTAGCATTCTTTTCTTTTCAGTTTTGTTTTGATTCCATTCTGCTTCTTTTTTTTTTTTTAACTTAAAAATAAAACCATGATGAAAACACGTGGCATGGGGCTGGAGGGATGGCTCCCCGTGGCTAAGAGCACTTGCTGCTCTTGAGAGGACCAGAATTTGGAACCCAGTACCCACAGAAACTAAGTTACCATCACCTGTGACCGCGGCTCTGGGGAATCTGGTGCTCTCTTTTGGCCCCTGAGCACCCATGCACACATGGTACGCACATTAACGAATACACATGCACACAGAAGTAAAAGCAAGGCCTGTGACATTAGCCTTTGCAAATATCCACTCACCTTTCTATACTCCAGTGCTTCTATTCTGTGGCCGATCTTCATAATGTTTTTGTCTCACAGTGTTGCCACTCTAGGCACCCCCCAAACACACACACTAATTCCTCCTTTCCACTCCCACCATCTGGTAAGTGGCTTTGCTCTTTTTGTCTCTGATTTTGATAAGTACTTTACGTGGGTAGCATCTTGTAGCATCTGTCCTGAGACTGGGTTTTTGCACTCGGCATGAAGTCCTTGATCTTTTCATTCTAGCCCCGCCTCACTTGCATGGCAGCAGCTCCCAACAGGACAGGTCCACTTTTCAGTGTTTTGCTGTAAATTATGGTCACCACGGTCAGTGCCAAGAGGGATCCTCTGCTGGCTGTGGTGGGTAGTCAGTTCTGGACAGTGGACAGTGGAATAGGTGGTCAGGCACTTTTGACAGTGTTTATAGTGTGGCTTTGCGAGGACAGAATCAGAATAATGTGTACTTAAATTCAAAAGCAACACAGAATCCTGACCTCCAGATCTTCACTGGGTCATTGAATATATGGTTTATGTTATGCAGCCCTTCATTCCAAATATAACATGTATAATTAACTTGGTGATTTGTGTAGGAATTGCAGGGTTCCCAGTATGTGAAAAGTGAGACACAACACCAAGAACCGGTTCAGGCTTGGGCCAAGAACCAACAGAGACTGGCAAAGCAGCACACAGCCCAAGTGCTCACACTTTCAACTGCACACACAAAACAGAAAAAGCAAACTCTGGGTAGGGATGGCTATAAACTCTTGAGGTCTGCCCCTAGTGACATGCTTCCTTCTACACCCTCCTAAAGATTTCATAGCCTCCCCTAAACTGCGTCATCAACAGGGAACAAAACAAGTAAGTGTTCAGAACACCAGAGCCTTTGGGGGCCATTTCTCTTTCAAACCAACCCCGTCTTCTTGGAAAACAACCTCAGGACAGTATTGTAGGATTTCACAAAGCATCACCATTTCCTCAGAGTGCAGACATAGCTAAGCCCGTCCCCTGTGACAGGGTGCAACCCTAACTGAGCTTCATCTTTTCTAGAATACTCAGGAGGTCTACTGACAATCGCAAGAGTATCCTCCAGGGAAGTGTAAAATTGAGAAATAAATTGCAAATTAGATTTTTCACTTGGGGAGATCAAAATATTGCATTACCTTTGTTTAGAAAATGTCTAATTTCATTGCTTTGAAATAGCATACAGTGTATCCGTTTACCTAATTGTATATTAGGGGTTGTTGTTTAATTTACTTCAGTGAGCTTCATCGAGGCTGTTGCTCTGTGAAAGATTACAACGATTTTCTGTCTGAAGTCTCTTTATTTTAGGCCTTCTAAAATATTTATCAGTTGGGAGTATAATCAACAAAAATCTACAAGTCACTGCCCTCTTTCATCTCTTGTTCGGTTTATTTCCATCAAGTATAATTAGATTTGGTTTGAAAGGCTATTCTCATTTTATTAAACAACCAGTAAAAGCTGTTAGGTTCTTTGAATCACCTCTTCCCCTTGACAAAGATTTCTTCCCGGGGCACTAATTACTAATGATCACACCTCCCACTGAAGCCAGCTCTAACCTGATTTTGTCTGACCTTCTAGTTTGACCTGTTGTGGCTAATGCTAATTAGTGGGCCTAATTCTGTGAAACCTATGAATGAGTTAACTAGTGTAGTGGCTTTTCATTTAAGGTTGTTTTTGTTTATTTATTTATCTTTTGCTCTCTCTCAACCTAGCTACTTTTTTGTTGCTTTGCCCCCCCCCCCCCAGGCTCTCTGGTCTTCCCCTCATTTATAAATGTTTTATGTCCTCTGAACATCTTGTGAACATGGTAGCTTTTGACCTCTTCACTCCTTCTCCTCAGCCAAGTGTCTGTGCACACTCGTGTCTTCTGGAGAGAGCTCCCCCAGGCCTAGTGAATGCTGGACCCAAACAGTGGAGCAGCCCAGAGTATGTCCTGTATGAGAGCTAGCCTTCCAAGTCCCCTGGGAACTGGACAACTAGAACTCAGTGACTTTAATTCTAGGTGGTCAGAAGTCAGAAGACTCTTGTAGGTCGTTGACACTTAAGTAGAGCTGTCATCTCCCAAGCTCAGGAACACCCATGCCTTTGACAGCCAGGAGGCTGCATTCCAGACTTCTCGCGCTAGGCCAGCTGTCCAGCAAGGCAGCTGTCTCCGTGCATGAGATGTGGTGGATCAACTCCTTTAACTGCTGGGACAGGAAGTAGGGAGCGGCAGCTGGTACCTCCCCTTCTAGGTGGCCTGACAAGAACTGCTACATATTGAATTGTGGGGTGAGGAGGAGGCTTGCCAGGAGATAGCTTGACTTATGAAGATGGAGGAAAAGGAGTTTATGAACAACATCTGTTCTATCAAAGTAAAATTGCAAATTGTATCATTAGGATGCCATGACTCTAAATCCAAGAGGCATGGTTCTAATGATCTCATCTAGCCTGGCTTGTAGGTAGTTTTAAAATTGTGTGTGTGTGTGTGTGTGTGTGTGTGTGTGTGTGTGTGTGTGTGAGAGAGAGAGAGAGACAGAGAGAGACAGAGGGAGAGACAGAGACAGAGAGAGAGAGAAAGACAGACAGAGACAGAGAGAGAGGGAGACAGAGAGACAGACATACAGACAGACAGAGAGAGAGGGAGAGAGAGAGACACAGAGGGGGGAGGGAGAGGGAGAGGGAGAGAGAGACACACAGGGGGCAGGGGAGATATGTTTGTTTCACATGCCATGTGGAGGCCAGAAGAGGACCTTAAGGGTTGTATGTCAGGAACCACACACTTTATGTTTGAGTCAGGGCCTCTTGTTCCTCAGTAACTGCCAAGTAGCCTAGGCAGGCAAGCCAATGATGCCATGGATCTCTCTCTGTACCTCTCCAGTGCCACATTACAAGTGCACCCCCACCACATCTGCCTGTTTTTCCTTGGTTTTAGGGATTGGACTCAGGTCTTGGTTATGGTCAAGCTAGAATTTTATCCACTGAGGTATCTCCTCAGTACTGTTTGTTTTCCTAAATGCATATTTCCTATTCCTTTTAAAATGCTCTCCACCCCTGTATAGGAAGGAGAACATTTTCATTTAATAGGGATGGCTTTCCTATTTCTTACTTGAGAGAAACAAAATAAACTGCCAGTTGCATTTGGCCCAGTATAGTCCTTCAGGTCTCGGAGGTCCCTGCATTGAAGCCGTTTCTTCCACTAAGAGCACCCTCCATTGCTGGTTCTAGAGGCCAAAAGGACTTGGGTACCAGTGGTTTTTATGATTCAGCAGAATAGCATGTAATGGCTCCTTGTTTTCCTTTGTGTTTTAGATTATCTATCTGCATATGATTTAAAGATAAGATTATTTTTTGATGGCTCATAGTAATGTTCACCAAATAAAGGGGTTTTTTTTTTTTTTGGTTTTTCGAGACAGGGTTTCCCTGTGTAACAGCTCTGGCTGTCCTGGACTCGCTTTGTAGACCAGGCTGGCCTCGAACTCACAGAGATCCGCCTGCCTCTGCCTCCCAAGTGCTGGGATTAAAGGCGTGCGCCACCACTGCCCGGCAAAAGGGGTTTTTTTGTTCTTCTTGTTATTGGATATTTTTTGTTGTTTGGTTTTTGACTCTTTCGTTCTTTCCTTCCTTCCTTCCTTCCTTCCTTCTTTCTTTCTTTCTTTTTTTTTTTGCATTCCATCTGGGAGGCAAAGCATAGCCCTGACCCAGTACAGGGAGCTCTGTACTCTTAGAATACCACAGCTTGCTTTTATTTTGTTGTTGCTAGCAGCTACAAACCTGTTTTGAACTTTTTCTGATGAGTCACTAAACAATGTGCCATTCTAACCATGTTTAACGGCGATGTCACACATGATGTTGTATAACTCTGACCACTACCCACATCTAAAACCTTTAACATTCTAAAAAAAGAAAAAAAAACTTTGAACCTAGTAATAAGCAGTAAGTAGTCCTTTGTGCTGTGTATTTTAAAGTCATTGTATTCTTGTCTGCCTTTTCTTGAGCACATTTCAAAAATAATAGTGACATAGATTAGTCAGTTGGGGTAGGAGTGCTTACTTATTAGTATGCTGAGGGTTGTGGTTTTGAACCCCAGTGAGACACACACACACACAAACACACACATGTGCGCATGCGTGCACACGCACATATTTTTTTTTAGTGACTCTGGTTTGTATCTCAAATGAGATATAGTTTTACAGCCCAGATCCCAGCATGGACAGTTGAGAGGGGCTCGTGCATACCACTCCCACTGAGAGGCTATTGGCAACTAATTGATGACTGGTGGGGAAGGGGCAATTTTCTTCAGTGATGTTGTACCTAAGGGACCACCCGTGCTCCAGTAGATGGTCCTATATCCACGCACATACAAGCAGCACTAAGTGAACTCCGTGGCTCCGTAGAAAAAGAAAAAAGGGAACACATTAAGTTGAGAGGGAAAAGTGTGTGGGGTGGAATATAGGAGAAGAATTGGGGATGGATACGGTGAGTTTGATCAGACACATTTTACGCGTGTATGAAATTCTCAATTTAGAAATATTCTTGCTTATTGTTTAAAAGAAAAAAGAAAGATGGGTTTGGACCTGACTCTGGACTATAACGTGGAGACTATGAATGATGTCAGGCCAGTTCTGGCTGTGTACTGTGCATGTTGGGGTTGGTGAGCTGCAGAGCCATCTTGAAAGCAAGAATAGAGAGCATCCTGGTGGCCACTGACATAATTATTTAAATGGTGTGTGCATCTGTCTTCTCTGTGGACGCCTGGCAGTGCTTTTGTGTTATTCTTGGACTCTCCTCACATCAAGCCAGTGCAGTTATGTTCAGGAGACAGCCCCAGGTGGGGAGTTTGTTACTTCTCTGTGCCTTTCCCGCATTTTGCTGTTGTATCCTGGGAATATCATTCTTGAGATGGATGTTAAACCATAGCCATGGAGTTCCCAAGAGCCAGGGGTTTGTCTCCGGAGACCCAACTCCTGTGGGACTTACTGCAATTCACTCAACTTACTTGGTCTTGAGTTTTGTTTTTGTTTACGTTTTTGCTCTGAGTACCGCGTGGTTGAGACTGTCTAGATGTCTTCCAGGACAAATGTTTCCATCAGTTTTTGCTCTGGGATTATAGAAAAAAAAAAGTTTTTGTTTGTTTATTAGTACACTTCGTTCCAGGAAAAAATACAAAAACAAAAGGATGTGGGTGTTCAGAAAGATGCTTGGCTTTATCTAGAAGCTTTCTCATTACAATTCAGGGTAGACTCCCTCAAACAGGCTGAGTCTGTGATGTCTGTCTCCTTATCCTCCCGGGAGCCTGGTTCCTGCAGAGCTGTGTTGCCCATGTTCAAGGATGTGCATGCTGCCGTGAGCCTGTTAGACTCCTTCTGAATCAGTTCTGCCTTGACAGCAGCCCGTCTCACCCTCCTCACCTAAGTCTAACAATGGACACCTGTGGCTCTTATGACCCCTAGATCTTGGGGTTATAGCCTGGCCCGTGGATGGACTCAGAAAATCTGGAATGAATGAGTGATGTTCTATTTGTAATGAGCATAAAGGCAAACAGGTCAATAGAATGTTGTACATTCTCTTAGATCTGTTATTGGGACATTTTAATAAAGAAGTTGTAGTTTGTTGTTGCTTGTGATTTTTCTTTGTCATTCTGAGACCTGGCAGCCCTTGAGTCTGTTGTGTGGGTGTGTGTCGAGGCTGGAGGTCACAATTAGTTTTTGAGATAAGCTCTCACTGAATCAGGAGCTCATTGGTTTGGATAGGCTGACCAGTAAGTGCCCAGGGTCTGCCTGTCTCTGCTGCCCCAGAGAACCAGCCGTGTGTCTTTGCACCAGGCTTTTTACATGTGTGCCGAGAAGCTGGACCCCACTGCAAACATCTTAACCCCTGAGTCAGGTTCCCAACCCCTGAGCTCTTTAATCAAGTGGTCCTCTCAGGTAATCTTTACTGGCTAAGCCATCTCACCAGCCCAGTGTTCCCAATCTTAAAAGACCAAAGATAGCAGAAGCAAGAGCAGCATGTCCAAGAATCATAAGATGAGGAATTCACCATGGAAGTTCTACCCAAGAAGTGTAAAAATCACCCACATATATTCACAGAGTCAGAATGAGATGACAATATGGCAGGCAGACTTTTTTTGAGGAAATTATCGACCTTGATAGACTCCAGAAACATATAAACTATAGTTTTCATTTCCTGGAGTAGGGATAGTGAGTGGGTATTGACTTTTATTCAAATTCTGTTTTTCAAAGTTTGTAATAATAGAAACTGAAGGTTGCTGATCTATAAATTTCAACAGCCACATTGAAACAGGAAGCTATTTCCAGTGACAAACACTTCCAGCCATATTATAGTGTGCAGTGTTGTAGACCCTAGCTTGCCGAGGGCACAGCTCCCTTCCTGTTTCTTTGTCTATTTCTCTTAGGTATGCTTGCCAGATGTCTGCAATTGCTTACCCTGTTCACTTAGCTGAATTTAGCTTGATTGCATTTGGAATCCCATTTATTCTCTGGTCCTTGTCTTCCAGAGCCAGGTTTTTGCCCTCCCAGCCTCACTCCTTTTGCTCCTGGGCATCTGGGAGCCCTCTGCCTGGCCTTCTAGTGAGAAAGGAGACGCTGAGGTCTCTGATAGCAGGGTTTACTGGTCTCAGTGAAGGCTGGGTTGAACACATACACATTAAATGGGGAGCAGATGGCCTTTACCTTTGGTCAGGGCTTATTCATCTATCTATCTATCTATCTATCTATCTATCTATCTATCTATCTATCTATCTATCTATCATCTAACCTATCTATCATCTGTCTACCATCATCTATCTATCTATCTATCTATCTATCTATCTATCTATCTATCTATCATCTATCTTTCTAACCTATCTATCTATCTATCATCTATCTTTCTAACCTATCTATCTATCTATAAATTTTGACTTTCTATCTTTCCTTGGACCCACTTGTTGATTTTTTTGTTTTTTGACCTGGAACTATGGCCTGCTTCTCCTTCATAGATCCACTGAATACACCCCTTCTCCCCAGTCCTATGGGTTGCCTTTATATCTGAACTCAGGCATTCCTCTAGCCTGTACCTTCCCCTCATCTTTTTTTTTTTTTTTTTTTTTTTTTTGGTTTTTCGAGACAGGGTTTCTCTGTGTATCCTTGCTGTCCTGGACTCACTTTGTAGACCAGGCTGGCCTCGAACTCGCAGTGATCCGCCTGCCTCTGCCTCCCAAGTGCTGGGATTAAAGGCGTGCGCCACCACCGCCCGGCTAACCTTCCCCTCATCTTTGCTGACTTCTAGGATGCAGCCTCAGCTTCCAGTAGCTTGCTGTTTGTTCCCAGGTGAGTCTGTTGCACAAACAGCTCTTTCCTGCAAGCAGCAATTCTTCTGATCTTGCAGGGTGAGTGCATAGGCACAAAGAGAAAGATCTGATGTCTGGTGACAGTAACCTCTGTCGTTGCATGCAGTTTAGGGGTTAACTCAGTATATTAAATTGCTCCCATTCAAAAGTAGTGAGGGTATTTTCTTCTATTCTTGGTACCCACTAATGTTGAAACAATCAGCCGAGTAATGATAGATGCGAAGCTTAGAGCAGGCTGTAATTTACAACCAATAGAAATGCAACAGAAAACCAACCAAATTAAGCTCTTTCTTTTTATTTGAATATTTAAATAAGAAATATATTTTTGTTATGCATATCAGCTTGTGAGAAATGTAGATGGAGACCTTATTTGGATCATAATCAACTCAGAAATTATCTATGGGAATTAGACACAGCATCATTCAGTGCTATGTGGAATTCAGTAGGATAAGCAGAAAAACTTTGTTAAATTCAGGAGGTTATCTGTTTGCGAATGAGTCACATTCCATTCCAGAAATTAATTTATAAGCCTGTTATTTGGAACAAGTTTTCCAAAGACTCGTGGTACCCATGGCTAATTGATTATCTAGTCTATCCACAAAGACCTGTTCCGGAATCTCTAATGCACCAGAAGGCAGGATGATGCTGAAGTCCTCTATTGCCTGATTCTGCCCTAACCCTCCTCAGAGTTCCATCCCAGGATGCCTCAAATGGTGACAGGAGAGAGTCCTGTTCTTCCTTTGATTGCCTCCCCTCTCTCAGGTAGCGGCAGGAAGACAAGGAGCCGCCTATGCTAACCTGTGGCTTCCCATGGTAGGTGAGGATGAGGCCTTTCTCATCAGGACTGGCATTGTGTGTGGGTAAAAGGGATTAAGTGATGTTTGCCTGGCGATGTCTTCTTGCCAGGACCACGGTGCTGCTTCCAATCTGTTCCTGCTGTTTCACTCTCAGACCCTCCCTCCAGGGAAGGCATTGACCAGCTGTCTTCATTTCTTTTCCTGTTGCTGTGAATAAAATGCTCTGATGCAAAAGCAATGTAAGGGAGAAAGGGTTTATCTTACAGTTCAACTGTAAGCCTGTACCTACCAGGGCAGGGAAGTCAGAACTGGAAGAGGTTCATTACATCGCACCCACAGCCAGTGAGGAAGCAGAAGGTGGAATGCTTGCTGCTGCCCAATTTCTGCTCTCTGTTTAGTCCAGGACCCCAGCCAGGAAGTGGCATTACCCACAGTGGGTGAATCTTCCTGCCTTAGTCAATGCAGTCAAGACAACCTTCCACAGCCATGGCCAGAGTCTTCAAGTGATTCTAGACTCTGTAAGTCAACGGTAATACTGACCAACACACCCAACATTTGCTAACAATAAGGAAGTTGGCCTTCCCTAGGTCTAGGAGTGCGCACTTGCCAGCGATGGTGGAAGATCTGTCATCCCACCCGCAGTGCCAACCCTGATGAGGCTCTGTTTGCGCGTGATATCCTCCCCACTCCTCTCCCTCTTCTCTCTCTCTCTCTCTCTCTCTCTCTCTCTCTCTCTCTCTCTCTATAGCGTTAGTATGAGTATTTTGGCGCATGTAAATATGTGTACATGGTGCCTGCAGAGGCCAGAAGAGGGCATCATGTCCCTGGAACAGGAGTTACAAATGCTTGTGAACAGCCACGTGGGTACTAGGAATGGAGCCCAGGGCCTGTGTAAGAGCATCAAATGCTCTTAAGCTCTGAACTATTTCTTCAGACCCATCTTGCCTTTCTTACCCATTCAGATTAGCTCATTGGCAGGAGCCTAGGCTTTACAATTAGTGTAACACTTCCCACTTTCTGAAGTCTCCTGTGTTGCCTTCATTTTAAGTTGAACTTCACTTACCTGGCCATAAGTGGTAGTTGTTGATGATACTGATGTTTCTGAGAGCAGTTTTTCCTCTGTTTATCTCAAGGAGAGAGGGGAAAGTTTAGGGCCAGATGGAAGAGTAAGGCCTTGGAGCTGCTCAGCAGAGGAGAGCTGTGGGGGCTGGTAGGTGAGGGCAACACCTTCTAAAAGGTGATGTTCCTATAGTTCTTGTGTTGAGAATCTAGCCCCTCAGTGGGATGATATCTGGAGGTGAGGCCTTTAGGATTCCTAAATAGGAGTTAGTGTTCTCGGCATGAGGCCCATGTGAACTTCCTTGCCCCTCCCAGCATGGGAGGACACAGGAACAAAAAGCCTTCCTATCTAAAGCACAGAAAACAGCCCTCGCCAGATGTGGGAGCTGCTACCATCTTGATGTTTATGTTTCAGCTTCTAGCATGGTAAGAAATATATTTCTATCGTTGGTAAGACATCAGGCATGGTAATAATATGTTTTGTTACAGCAACTTGAGCAGACAGAGGCTGGCTTGTTTCTTTCCCTCTTCAGTACGGGTTGGATGGGAGTATAGGGTAAAGGAGGAGCTGCCAAGGTGAAGTGAGTAAGATGCTCATGCTTGTTGGAGGCCTGTCCTGCATCTTTGTCAAGAACATGGTACGTTGAACTAGAGCCTGTTTTAAACTGTCCGATTGAGGTGCTGTTGTCAACCTAACAGACATCTCAGAAATCATACTGATGGCTGCTTCTGAGGGACTGACCCTCCTAAAGTCCCTGGAAGCTTAGTCTATCTGCTTGGGTGGCCATCGAGGCTATATATTATTGTACATGAATTAAATCTCGCGTTCCTAAAAATGTGGCATCTAGCTTTTTTTGAATGCAGCTGTTTGTATTGAAGCGACATATGCCCGGAAGCCACCAGTACTGAAGTTAATGCTCGCATAATCACTCCCATGTTTGACTGAACAGGCCTGCAAGGACAACCCTCATCCATAGACCCATTTTGAACAGTCTAGAAGTTGAGAATGTCTTTCAGATTTTGAAATGTTTGGAAGATGTCAAAAGAAGAATACTTAATGTCATGCAATTATGTGTAGTTGAGGCTTAATACAGCTATATTGGGGCAGGATGCTGGCCACTTCTTGGCATTCACACTGCTGCGGGCTGAGGCAGAGCTGCAAAGTGTGAAGCACTGTCCCTCTGGCCAATCAGAGAAAACCTTTGCCAGTCTCGTCTAGATGATCATCATGTTTAGAGGTTGCTTCTGATACGATATTTAGGCTGCAGGGGCCATCCAGGGGTTCCCAGCCTGGAACACATGGGAATCCCTCACAGAATGATCTAAATGGGATTCTGGGCCACCGAGCAATTCCCAATGGTGCCTCTTCCCTGCCTGTGAAGTCAGGACAATGTCTGAGTGCAGGACTGCCAACCAGCCTGAGTCCATCTGTGAACTCTTAGAGGCTGCTAGTACATCCAAGCAGTCATTGAGAAGCTACCAACTTACTTCTCTTTTTTTCATTTTTCTTTTCTTTTTCTTATGAGTGAAAAGTGCTGTGGCTAAGAGGGTAAGGGTGATCTGAGACAAAACTCATAGTCCTTGGACCATAGCTCCATGATTAAGGGCCCTGATACCAAGCCACACAACTTGAATTTGATCTCTGTAACTCACACACTAGGAGAGAACCCACTCTTGAAAGTTGCCCTCTGATGTACATATATGTGCCCTGGTGTCCTTGCACATACACCTTAGATAAAATTTAATTAAAACAAACAAACAAAAAACTTTCCTTTCCTCTGGCCTAGTGCTCTTAAAAGTGAGTGAGAATCAGGATTTTCTGGGAAGTTGGGAGACAACTGGGTCTTGGGCTTCCATTGACCTTTTCTGATTCAGCAAGTCTCCAGTGACACCTGGGCACTTGCTTTCTGACAAGTCTCAGAAGCTGTGGATGCTGCTGATCTGGAAGCTATAGTTTGAAAACACATTTGTAGGGCGTGGCATGTTGTGGATTTGGTGCCCCCCCACATCACCTCTCTTCAATCCCTGTTCTAAACAAAAGTGACTGGTACACAGATGGATGTTTTGTTTTTGTTTTTTAAAAAAAGGTGGTTACTCGGACAGGCCAACCGCCTTTCAACTGCTGCAGCCACATAGGAATCCTTCTTCAACACTGTTAGAAACAGTGTAAGGTCTGGAGATCATGGTTTTTAACGTTAATACCAGCCAAGGATTCAGTGTGTAATATTCCCCATTCTCCCGAGCTTGATGGAGAGCCACTCCCAGGAGTAGGAAAAGTGGGAGAAGGCTTGTGGTGTGTGTGAATTCCAGCCTAACACATTTCCAAGGAAGATTTATGCCTCCTTGAAGTATTTACAAAACAGGCCAGTTGTGCTTATAAACACCCACGAGTTGCTGTATAAATCTTGACCCTGGTGCTTATTACTGTTATTATGGAAGCAGTTGAGTTGTTAGTTCTCCCAACTGCCACGTGAGGCCAATTCATAGTCCTCCTTTTTCAAGTGAGGTGCTAAAGCCTGAGCAGGAGATGATTTCTCCTTTTGGAGGCAGCTGTCAGAACTCCCATGGTTTGGTTAGCTTCTAGTCTGATGGGCTCTTTTTGCTTTGCGTTGTTGACTTTGAGACAGCGTCCTACAGTGTAGCCCAGGCTGACCTCCAGTTCAGCATCTGTGAGTCCCATCCTCTCAAGTGCTGAGTTCCAGGTGTGTGCCAGTACCCCTGTGCTGATGGACCCATCCCATCCTTCTTACCAGCTGTTGTCAAAGACAGTAAAGCCAGTGAAAATGGATGAGAGAAGTGAAGCCCCCAAAGCGAAAGTGTAAAGAGACACTCGGAGTGCACCCTGTCTCCAGAGTGGGGCTCAGTCCATTCTTTCTCCTCTGTGCCAGTCCCTGTCCCATCAGAACCCAGGATCTTGATGAGCAAGATCAGGCCCCACCCACTCACCCCACCCCCACCTTAGGTGGAATCCTCCACCGCAGGATCAGACTCCCTCTGCTCCTTTTTGCTTTAATGATTCATACCTTTAAAACATTGTGAGAAATGGTTCCTTTTGAAGAGGCCTTTTTTTGGAATTTGGTTTTAAAATAACCCTCTGGATACATTTTTCATGAGCTTGTTGAAGATGAAATGTCTGCAGTTTGCATCATGGTTGATGTGTTAGATGATTTTGATTATACCAAGTGAGTCTCTGAGTTAAAAAAGAATAGACCCAAAGGGTTGGTTTGTTTGTTTTTTAGAGCAGGCTTGTGCAATCTCACATTAAACTTCAGCCCTCTGTTTGTAAGTTCAGCGCACAACCTATGTTAGAGGTTCCAAATGCAGGAGCTTCATTTTAGGGGATGAAATCGTTCTTCTTTTTTTTTAATAATTTATTTTTTATTTCTTCAAGTTACATCTCAATCACAGTCCCCTCCCTACTCCCCCCCTCCAGTCCCATCCACCCTCCTCCCCCTCAACCCCCCATCCTCTTCCCTTCTTAAATGGAGCTGCTGTTTGGATATGGCAAGTGGTTCACAGAGTGATTCTTGGAATAATTAATGCCATTCCTGAGTCTTCCAGAGAGGGTAACAGGGTAGCTCCCCCATGGGAATTGAGCAAGTATTCTAGCTCCCTGGAATGGTCCTGTGTTCTGAAATTCATCCATCTTTCTGCCTAGGCAAGAGTTCATGGTCTCTTGCTGCAAGCATCTGCTTTTGCTCTTGCAAATAAAGCTAATGACAGATGTAAACGGGCTGAGCCCAGTCAGTCCTGTGACAATGGGTTGGAACATATGTTGTCCTGTTTCAGGAAGCTTTTGTAACAAGGAATTCGAATGGGACCACGCTTCCAAGGACTGCCACCAATTCGCACTAGAGGGTGAATCCTGTCCGAGTAACCCAATTTCTGACTTCAGCAGTGGTACCAGGGCGGTTGACCAGACTGTTGTTTCGACTCTAGCATTACCCCCCAATATAATATATATTTGAACATATCTAATTTAAATATTCATGAAATGTATTTGTAATAAAAACTTAAACATAGCTCATTTTGAGCATTTATTTTAACTTCTCTTTTTCTGTACCAGAGGTATTTAATCACTGCTCCTTGGAAAATAGTAATTGACCCTGGCTGACATTCCCTGGAGGGAGCCCCAGTGAGCTTGGATGTCAGCATCTGAAGCTCCAGGTGTGTTTTGGGTGCCCAGTTTGGGACATTCTTTGCAGAGATGTAAATGCCACAGAGAAAAGAAGTCCCACAGCCCGGGTAAGGCATACTCATGTTCCGCATAGTCACCGGCTCAGACAGCGATCTTAAAATAGTTTGCAGATGTTGCTTTTAAGAAAAAGAGAAAAAGTGGCTAAAGCCACATTTTAGCACCTAAGATTTGGTTCATTAATAATGGTCATAAGTTTGAGCTATGGTCTGAAACAGAGAGAAGTAGCTCCTTTCTTTCTCTTTAAATCTTTGCATGAGAGCTATGCATGTGGATGTGTGGTATATGTGCATGCATGTGTGTAGCTGCACATGCTCATGTGTGCAGGATGGCCAGGGGATGATAGACTGTCCTGCTCTATTGCTGTCCACTTTATTCCCTTGACACTGAACCAGAACCTAGGCTGGTGGCCAGCAAGCCCCAGTCGCCCTATCACATAGCTTGGGGGTCACAGGCAAGTGTGGCTAACGACTGGCTCTTTACATGAGTTCTGGCCCAGACAGCAAGGACTCTTACCTGCTAGGCCATCTTAACGGGCCCTTTTTAGCTTTGTACTATCTGGGGATTTCATCTACATGTAGTCACACAATAGCCAATCCTTTGTGTCTGGCTTCCTTCACTTGGCTTAATGTGCTCCAGGCTCATCTGTCCCAGGGTGCACACTAGTAATTTCATTCCTTTTATGGTTGAATACTATTGCATTGTATAGAAATGTCACATATTAAGCGTTCTTTTAAACCTCAGAAGACATTAAAGGGGAGAATGGCCAGCCATTTATATCCAGTCCTGTAGAGTTCATCACAGGTCACATATTTTAACATTGGTAAAGGAAAGTTTGACAAGATCATTGTTGAAGCTTAAAAGAACAGTGAGAGAATTCTTATGAGCTTTAACAAGTAAGTTTAGATTTCTCTTAGCTACCTTGTATAGTTCCTTCTTGTGTTTTGCTTTGGTTTTTGTTGTTTTGTTTTTGAGACAGCCTCACTGTGCAGCTCTGGCTAACCTGGAATTGACTGTCGTCTATACTAGTCTGGCCTTGAACTTGCAACTGTCCTCTTGTCTCTGCCTCCTGAATGCAATCTGTAGTCTCATCTGAAAATGGCAATGTTTTCTCCTCCTCCTAAGATGACTGATAGACCAGTAAGGCCTAGAGAGTGAAAGAAGCCTAGCAAATGCGATGCTGAGTGGGCACAGCGAGGTGGTTTGATGAAGAGGCATGGTGTGAGGTGTCACTCAGTGTGGGGAGCGAATGCTTTGTTCACCCTGGAGAAGAGGGGCACGCATCCAAGGAAGAGTGATGCTCAGGATCTCAAGTGCAGTGTGGAATATGTCATCAGTAGGTGGTGTGACAACCTCTGAGAATGAACAGCTGTTTCCTTCCTGTCCTGGCCAGTGCTAAAGCCACAGATAGAACACCAAGGATTGCTAGGGACCCTTCTCCTGCCTGTTCTGCCCAAGCGGGAGAGGTTGCCACTGGTAGCTCTTCTACAAGACAGAATGTCTTTCTCCCTGACCTGCAGAGTGCATTGGTTACTTTTCTGTTGCTGTGGTAATTCACCAGGACCAAGACAACTTACAGAAAGGAGTTTATTTGGACTGACAGTTCCACAGTCCATCATGATGGCAGGGAAGGATGGCAGCAAGTGGCAGATATGGTGGCTGGAGCAGGAAACTAAAAGCTTACACCCTTAGTGGCAAGCAGTAAACAGAGAGGGAACAGGAAGTGGGGTGAGTCTATAAATGCTTAAAGTCCACCCCTAGTGATAGACTTCCTCCAGCCAGGCTTATAACCTCATAACCTTCTTGTGACCTTTCCTCACTACACCACAGCCTGAGAATCAGACATTCAGATATTCAAGCCTTTGGGGGACGTTCTCATTAACACCCCCACACAGAGATACACAGTGACCAGTTGATTTGCTAATGCATAGTATCTTTTAAATGTAGGCTCCAGGGCCTGGTTAAAGCACAAACATTAGGACTAGGATGTGACTCCCCAGAGCCATGTGAATACTGGGTGGGCACAGCAACCCACCTGTAATTACAGCTTAGGAATGCAGAGAGGAAGGCTATGGAGAACAGCTGTAATGGAAGTTCTGGGTCTGATCGAGAGTCTCTGCCTTAAGAATAGGCTAGAAGAGAATTCAAGGGACTCCAATATCAGCATCAGTACTCTCTGTGCACACTGGTGCACACACAGCCAACACACATTCATGGAAAACACCTCGATACCTCTCCGTTTATCAAAGACACTGAGTCAAGGTTCTCAGACTTGAGTGGTATCGAAGGGTTACTGGGCTACTGTAATGAAGTGCTGTGTGTGGAAGGGATTCCAGAGTCTCTACAACCTGATCTTTCTGGTGGGAGCTCAGTGTGAGCCTCACAGCAATCATGTGATCTGCTTTTAGATCTTTTAGAATGTCATTTGTAAGCCATGTCTTGTTTTCCCTTTCTTTGTGGCATCAACAGGGAGCAATTTCAGATCTGAGAACCTGACTTCTCAGTATCAACTGAGCTATGGAGATCAGGTGATGTTCCTAAGGCCACTGCTCAGGGTTTGATCGTAATTTTTTTCTTTTTTTGGGGGGGAGGTCAATTTTTTTGGGCCAAAGCAGATGTACTCAGCCTGCCATCTTAATTTTTTTTGTATGGTTTGGCATATATTTCAGCTGCTTCGAAATGCTGAAAAGGTTTCAAACAAATTGGGGAAGAACAAAATAAATTGATTTTTTTTTTTTTCATGACTGAGTTTCTCAGTTCAGATATTTTTGTGAATGAGTATCTTTGGAAATAAGTACATTTATTTAACACCATTTGAATGTTTCTCCAAATTTATTGTTAGTCAGGATGGCCTTGCAGGATGGACTACTACTTCTTAAGAAAAATAAAATAAGCCGGGCGTGGTGGTGCATGCTATAATCCCAGCACTTGGGAGGCAGAGGCAGGTGGATCTCTGTGAGTTCGAGGACAGCCTGGTCTGCAGAGTGAGTCTAGGACAGCAAGTAATACACACAGAGAAACCCTGTCTCGAAAACCCAAAATTTAATATTTATATATATAATATACATATAATATATACTATATATTACATATATATATATATATATATATATATAAAGGCTGGAGAATACCAATAACAAAGTCACCAGAACCCAGTGACTACTTTTGCATTCTCTCCTGAAAGACTTTAGTTCCTAAGTGTGAAATAGGCCTCCTGTAGCAGTAGAGGTCTTAAGTTGCCTAAGGTTTTACTAAGGGCAACTTAAAGGGCAGGTGAAACCTTTGCCCCTGCTTCCCACTCCTTTTTTCAGTGGTTGTCTTAAGCTCTGGGATTTGGGCCGTCTAATGAGCTTGCCTAAGCTTGGCCTTCCTCCTCCTGTTTCTTCCTCCCAGTATTCGTTTCAGGTCTTATCTCTGTAATCAACAATGTATTTTAGTCTTTTGTCAGGATTTTTTTTTTTTAACTGATGTGAGCAGCTAGAGGTTGACATGTTGGATTTACTGTGTGGAGCCAATGTGAATAGGAAATGGCTTTGTGCACATACTGGCCATTTTCCCCACTGATGTTGGCCTTGCAGGATGGACTACTACTCTGGGGACGCTAATGTAGGCCAATTAGCTTCTTGCTTTCGTAAAAGCATTACTTTTTTGTCTTACAGAAATTCTGTATCTAAAGTGGCCGTTAGGATCAGACGTGCTGAGTAAACAGTTGAAATGTCAGCCTCCTCAGTTACTCTGGGTATAGAAAATTTAAGCCATCTGGACTTTCTGTGCCTTTATTATGCTGGCTCTAAAGACAGCAAAAGAGCCTTTGTTTTTTGGGTCAAAGCAGATGTACTCAGCCTGCCATCTTAATTTCTTTTGTATGGTTTGGCATATATTTCAGCTGCTTCGAAATGTTGAAAAGGTTTCAAACCAAATTGGGGAAGAACAAAATAAATTGATTTTTTTTTTTCATGACTGAGTTTCCCAGTTCAGATATTTTTGTGAACAAGTATCTTTGGAAATAAGTACATTTATTTAACACCATATGAATGTTTCTCCAAATTTACTGTTAGTCTTTTGGCCAGATGTTTAATGATTGTCTGAATTGTAGTACTAGACGTTAATTTAGCATACGTAAGAGAAGAATGCCAAATGCTAAAATATTTTAATATTGATGTTATATGGAGGAAAGGCTGTGAGCTAGTCTTTTTTCCTCCAGGCATAAACCCCTGCAATTTCTAGGTATGTGCCCCCAGCCCTGCATTACTTTTCTTTGCTAATACATGCATTTATAGGCCAGGTGCTTTGAGACTGCAAGGACAAGAACTTTATCATAAATAAATGTTCAGTTTGCATTGCCTTTCAAGTGAACCTGTTTCTCTTAAAGCTGTGCCATCTTCTGCATTTATTTCGTTACTTGCAGAAAAATTATTTTTTTAACATAAAGGAGGGATTAAACTGTATTGTTTTTACAGTGCAAGAACCATTAGATGCCTATAACATGTAGGAGATGCATGCGGCTTTTTTTTAATTTTCAGCTATTAAAAGAAAGGCAAAAGTACTTTTTAAATGGTTCAAATAAAGACTTAATTAGTACTTTTCTATGTATATTTTTACCCTCCTGGATTTATTCTTAAGTTCCTATAATGTACTTGCCAGAAAGAGCCACCCATGGTCCATACCCTTAGGACTTAATTAGCAATAATGGCAGTTGGGAACTGCAATGCCAGGGGTGGTGCCAATATGGACACCAACATGGACTGGCTTTTCTGTGCATCACTGCTAAGGATCAATTCCCAGGATTTAGGCTGAGTGTGGTTCCATATGCCTAGAATCCTATCACTCAAGAGGCCGGCACAGAAGTATGGTGATTTCAAGTCCAACTAGGACTATATGTATAGAAATGCTACGTCATCCCCCCACCAAAAAAAACCTAAAAAGTAAAGACAAAAACCAGTCTCCAGAGGTTTCACAAACAGCACCTGCAAACAGTAGTGTTTCATAGAAAACACAAGTACTGTAAATGCCATTGGGAGTAGGGGTGTGTGAGAGAGAGAGAAACTGAAGGCTATGTGTGTTATTGTTGTTGTTTTAAGAAATTAAGAACTGAGAGACAGGCAGATCTCTGTGAGTTTAAGGCTAGCCTGATCTACAAGCAAGTTCAAGGACAGCCAGGGTTGTTATACAGAGAAACCCTGTCTCCAAAATCAAAACAACAATTAAGAACTGCATTTTCTCTTAATATCTACAGTAAAGTGTTCATGTCTTTGTTTAAGCTTGCTTGTTGAGTAGCAAAAGAAAAATACTTCTTATGATTATCAATTAATACTGATGATTATGAATTACTAATTAATATTGCTCACTTCAAAGAAATCCTTATCAACCTATATGCTGTGCTTCCTTCTTTGTGGTGGCTGTTTCCATTTAAATTCCTGTCATCAGTGATAGTCAGTCAATGACATTAACTTGTTTTCTATAGGGCATGCGTGGTGGCCTCAGCATAGCTTACTGTCTTTTAAGTAACTTTGAATTGTCTGCTTTTTGAATTTGAAATAATGAAGGATATACTTTTCAGGGTGACTAGAGGAATAGGGAAGGAGTTTGTGAGAGTTCTAGGCTATGTATGTATGGCTGATGTAAATACTCAACACCTGTCCATCATCCATAGCAAACCTGATTGCAGCAGTCATGATCTGGATTTGGGGGGGGGGGTTGGTTTCGAGACAGGGTTTCTCTTTGTGGTGTCCTGGACTCACTTTGTAGACCAGGCTAGCCTTTAACTCACAGAGATCCAAGTGCTGAGATTAAAGGTGATATGGCTTTATGTTTGTAGCTTCTCTGGGCTACTTTTAATGACAGAGAGCCAAGATAATACAGGTGTTGGAAGCTAATTCAAGGAAGATGGTGCTTTTTCTTGATGACCAAGATCTGGGAGACTGGTTTTGGGTTTTGTTTTGTTTTGTTTTTATGGCAGTATACTCCATGGGGCCAGGTGTCAGTCTTCCTGCTAGGGTGTGGAAGAGAAGGAGTGAAAGGGGCTTGACAAAGCTCCATTCTAGAACATTTTGTCTCAAACCCAGCCATGGTTGTCAGGATTGATGTTGTTAGGATGATGTTAGGGTGGTTTTTAATGTTTCAGAGAAGCTTGGTGTGAAGGCCATTTCATCTACATCCTGTTTTGTCTTATAGTACTTCCCAGTCAGCATTTGATGATCCTTAGCACCTGCAGGCTGTCACCCAGAGGTTCCCAGGTCTTTGGATTCCTCCATCCAGAAATTCTAGGAGAATGACATAAGCGAGTCCCATCTTTGATTTTCGCCACATCAAGGTGTCTAATAACCACTTACCAAAGACAGTTTAGCACTTCCCCAACAGCAAAGACATAGTCTCAGAGTAAATGTCAGTCTTTCAGATTGAAGTAATTAGGCATATGAGTAGCTCTATCATTTTACAGTTGACCACTGAAAGTCTGTCTCGATTCAGGACATGGAAATTCTGCAGTGTGGATCTATTACCTAGCTGAACACAATGTCTCAGGGAAGGGTCTACTTCTGTGGCCAGAACTTTACATATTCTCACTCCTTTGCTTAAAGAGGTTTTGACTGTCTTAACACATACACTTTAAAAAGTTTGTTGCTGTTTGTATGTATGTATGAATTTGGTGTAGGCATGTGTGTAGGCATATGGGGGTGCCTAGGAGTGTGGGTGAGTATCTGTGCGGCAGGGATCCATAATTGGAGGCCTTTTATCATTTTACCTCACTTTTTGAAACAGTCTCTTACAAATCCTGGAGTTCACTGATTGGTTAGACTTGCTAGCAGTGACTCCAGGGAATTTGCCCATCTCTCTCCCCCACTCCCAGCTCTTAAGTTTACAGATACATGCTGCCGTTACCAGATTTTCGGGGATTCTGTGGCTCCAGTCACATTTTTATGTAGGTGTTTCTCTCCAAACACATTAACATTTAGTGTTAAATCATCAATTATTGGTTTTACTGTGATAATTAAAGTCAGGCACTTTTTAGAAAATTGATAAAATTCCTTTGAATTTCTTAATTTATTTGATTTTCTTTGAATAAAATCTAACTGGATAGTTTATATGTTTTATAGGCAATGTAAGGGGTGGTTAACAGAAATCCTTTTACTTCCTAACTGTTCTGTGAAACCAATTTTTTAAGATTTCATTTATTTATTATGTATTCAGTGTTCTGTCTGCATGTATGCCTGCAAACCAGAAGAGAGCACCAGATCCCATTATAGATGGTTCTGAGCCACCATGTGGTTTCTGGGAATTGAACTCAGCCCCTGTGGAAGAGCAACTAGTGCTCTTAACCTCTGAGCCATCTCTCCAGCCCCCTGTGAAACATTGTTTTTGCCCTGTGGAACTTTTAAAGTCTGAACAACTTGATTTAAAAACCGTAACTTACAGCCAGGCGGTGGTGGGCGCACGCCTTTAATCCCAGCACTTGGGAGGCAGAGGCAGGCGGATCTTTGTGAGTTCGAGGCCAGCCTGGTCTACAAAGCGAGTCCAGGACAGCCAGAGATATTCAGAGAAACCCTGTCTCGAAAAACCAAAAAAAAAAATAAATAAATAAATAAATAAATAAAATAAATAAAAACCGTAACTTGGGACTGGAGAGATGGCTCAGCAGATAAGAGCATTTGACTGTTCTTCAACAGAATCTGGATTTGATTTCCAGCACCCTTTACCAACTGTCTGTAACTCCAGTTCCAAGAAGGGATCCAATGTTCTCATCTGCCCTCTGTAAGGACTACACTCACATGGTTCACAGACATACATACACGCAGGCAAATTATCCATATACAAAAAAATAAAAGTAAATAAATCTCAAAACCAAAACCCTATTGCTTGAGGGGCCCCAGAGATGACTTGGTGGTTGAGTCCCTGGTGCTCTTGCAGAGGACCAGAATTTGTTTCCCAACCTCTGTCAGATGACTCCCAACCACCTGTAATTCAAGTTACAACCAACACATATACATGGATAAATATTAAAACTAAAATCTTTTTAAAAAATGAAAAAAGAAGACTGTGGCTTGAGGATAATCCAGGCCAGATAACACTTGTTTTTTTGTTTTTTAATTAAACTCACCAGGTGTTTGATTATTTTTTCTTTTAACCTCTAAATTAGAGTGTACTGGTTATACAAGATTATGCAAGGTAATAAGTTCTTTGTTTCCTTGCATGCATGTAACTTTTGTTCTCAATGCTTAGAAAACTTTCACTTGAGTGGTTATGTAATTTAAAAGGCAAAAAGAGAAGCACATGGTGAAGCTCAGAATGAATGGTTGCACACAAATAAGATACTAGAATCCAGTTTGTGCCAGTTTTACATTCTGAGACATTACAAGGGCACTCCTTACTTTTCAAAACAAAAACCAGATGTTAAGTTCTGGTAGGTGAATTTAAGTCATAAAAAGTTAAATCAAGTACGTTTCTTGCTTTATTTAAAAATATTCTTTTCTGTGAACCATGATTACTTTTATAAACCATGTATTTCCCTTTGTGTTTATGACTAAGTAAAGAAGACATCTAGGTAAACGCATTATTGGGCAATGGAAAAGGAATAAATCTTACTTTACAGTTTCATCTTCATTTTCAGGACCATTGATCTCTGGCTCGCTTACTTTACTAAAGTTCCCAGAAGGATGGCCATCTGTGTTCATGTCTGGCATAGACTCAGCAGTCAGAAATGAATTTTACTGTGGTTTGTGCAAACTGATCCTAAGCAAGCACTGGAGAGACGCTCAGCTGTTAAGAGCACTTGCTGTTCTTGCAGAGGACCTGAGTTCAGTTTGTAGCATTCACATCAGGCAGCTCACAGCTGCCTGCAGCTTCGGGGATCTAGCACCCTCTTCTGGCCTCCATGGCACTTGCACACGTGTGCACAAGCACACAGACCTGCATATCAAAATAAATAAATAGAAAATATTTTGAAGCATTGGAGAAAAACCTAATTTTTTTTTAAATGTGGGTAATTTTTTTTGAATGCCAGGTGTAACTAAGTGCTAGATTACACCTGTTCAGTTCTCAAAAAAGGAAATGGGGTAAGGCTATGGTTCAGTGGGCAAAAGCACTGGTTGTACAAACAGGACATCTGAGTTCAGGTCACTGTGCCAAAGGAGGACGTTTGTACTGCACACGCTTGTGACCTGTGACCCCAGTGCTGTGCTGAGTAGAGACAGTAATAGCTGGGCTTTGCTGTCTGGTTAGGTGAAAAGGGGCGAGCTCTGGGTTTCAGGAAACACCTGAAAGAGAATGATTTTCTTGTATTGTGATTTGATAGACACACTCTCGAGATCTTTGGAGAGCAGTGGATGGGAGAAGGAAGAATTCTCCAAGTTTATTTCAGGGACAGTAGAGGGAAAGTGAGTTGGCTGGGCTTAGTTAGCCAGGACCTGATTTGCTGAGTGAGGGAGTCCCCACCCATGCCCCTTACCCCATTTGTGTCTTCCTTTTTGTTGGGCTAAATTAAAATGAAGTAACACAGAATACTTGTTTGCAGTTCTTATGTAATTGTATAATTAGTATTTATTGATGTCCTCACTTAAGCTTCCCAGGTTAAGTCGTACAGTGTAACTTGATGCTATTAGTAAACTTTAGAGGACCTAGGAGCTTCTTGGTCAGGCATTAACTTTCTGCTTCCAATGACTGCTTTACCCCTGACTTGATACTTGATTTGCTCTACAGATCCTTCAAGCAGTCATAAAATCCTGTTTGATTTTAACTCAACTTTTGGTAATAGGTAGGCAAGAGTGATTTTCTCAGTATCAGTTAATAATTTAGACAAAGAAACCAGTGGTGGGGGGGGGGGGGGGGGAGGAGGGGAGGAGGCTGGGGAGATGCTCAGTAGAGAAGAGTGCTTGCTGCTTTTCCAGAGGAGTGAGATTGTGTCCCAGCAGCCACCTCAGGTGGCTCACAGTCTCCTATAATTCCAGCTCCAGGGGATCCAACACCCCTTTCTAGACTCTTTGGGCACATGTACACAGGTGACATACAAATACACAAAATAAATACACACATACATAGATGGCCGGGACTTATGGGGCCCCACAGATAAGAACCATTTTAAAATGAAAAACTGAATATATCCAGATGTAGCCCAGTGGCCCTCAGGTTGGCATGCCCCCACAAATAGCTGTCAGACCTCTGATTTACCTACCACATATGTGCCCTTGGGCAAGTGACTTAAACTAGCTGGTCCTCACATGCTTCGTAGAATTGACATAAGAATAGCACCTTCCCAGAGGGCTGATTGCCAGATGTAACATAGATATTTGGCAAGTTATAGTGATCAGAGTTACCAAAGTGTATGTATGCTTGCAGATAGTTTATGACACTATACACACGTGCACATCAGGCTGAGTTGCCAAGTCGTGTGAAGGCAGGCGAGGTGCACACTTTAACATGGTGCCTGTAGAAGGGCGAACAGCTCTGGTTGTCCGTGCTAGGTCATAGCAGGCATGTCATCTCAGTGCTAGCGGATACTGTGAGGTCCTTAGCCCTGCCTGTTGTGAGCACTTGCATGCAGGCAGCTCTGTGAACTGGGAGAGGGGAACAACTCTTGCATCCTTGCAGGTCCAGGAAGGGTGGGGCTCAGCAGTGCATTGACACTTGTCTGGAGAGTTTCCCTAGTGACAGGCCTGAAACAGGAACCAAGACCAAGGAGAACCAACCTCCCTGCTAGGTCTGTCTGTCTGTCTGGAGTCCAGATTTCTGCCTGGTGGTGGTAGACACTTTAAGTGATCAGTTTTTGTCTCTGCTCCTTCCTTTGATGCATTTATTTTACCACTTCCCATGTATTGTCTCCTCCATTCTTTGCACATTCCTGGGTATAGGGTACACAGTCAACACACCCCACAAAAGAGCTTTTAGCAAAGCTTGGCCAGGACATGACCTAACCCCTGTCACCAGACTCAGAAATTACAGTTATTTCAACTTGGATAAGCCCAGGGGCATGCTGTCTACTATGTGCTATTATGTACAAAGAGCTTTCTATGAAGTGTTCTGTCGTAAGGCTTTACTGTGTGCTGCGAACAAAGCTAGGAACACACTGGCCACCTGCTTTTCTGCCTCTCATGTAATGCCATCCTCACTCCTCTCCCTACCCCCAAAGCCCCACCAAAATTAGCTTCATGCTTTATGATGCATCCTCTTTGTCTTGTGATCAGACAAAATGTGAGTCTCAGCAGGAAAGATCATGGCTGTCCTCTAGTGTGGGAACTTAAGCTAGTGTATGTTTAAAAAACAAAAACAAAAAACTTCAAGTCTCTAGCTCTCTGGAGTCCAGGATAATGAGGCCAGGACAAAGAGATCATGGACTTTATATTAGACACACTGAAAAAGCTTGTTAATGAGAAACTGCATGAGAAAAGTTGGCGCAGAAGTCAGCTTCCATTGTTAAGAGTTCAGATAGAACCAAGTTTTGCTGAAGGAGCCTGACTTAGTAATTGGTGTCCGGCCCATAAAACCTGCTGCATTTGATGGTCTGTGGAGCCCATGAAACAATTCTGCCTTTTCCATCTGGGAGAAATGGCAAATGTCAAACATTTGCAAATGAAAGTTTCTCTCTAGCTTGGCTGTTTGATCCATGCTCGTGTATAACTTAAACGGTATTGCATTCCTGTAGAGAGATTTTGGTGTTCTTAAGAAAAAGATATTTTTTTTTTAAGATTTTGAAAGTCTGGAAAATCTTCCATGGAGTTTTAGCTTATTTAACAGAATTGTCCACTTTGTTAGTGACTTGTTCTGACCTTTATATAGAAATGTTCTGTCCATCAAAGGGGCTTAGCTCAACTCACAAATAATTATCCGTGACATCCCAGCTCTTCCATATGGTAAACAGATTTTAACAACTTCAACTCTGAAGTCACTTCGAAATGTTCATGATGGCTATTTTCTTCTTCTCAGGTAGTCTTTTGGATTGTATAAGTGACTTCTAAATACATAAATTTTATTTTGAGTCACTGTCATATATTGATGACATTTAGTTAGAACTATTAAAATATGGATTTATAGCTTGCCTCTTTTTGTCCTCTACCTGTGATTTCAGCATCCATCTTGAAGACGTGTATGTCTTTATGAGGTTGATGTGTTATACTGAGCCAGTAACACCGTGCTTCTGGCCGTGAGTCCTAACAATAGTACTTTCAAGAGGCCTCCTGAGTAGACAAAGAATTCAGTGTTACTCCTATTATAACATAGGGCAAAATAGTCATCATCTGGATAGATGGGCTGTCATGTGTTCTTGATTCCATTGGTTAGTAACAAATCTGCTTGGAGATTGTCGAAGCAGCATTTAACCCTTTCTGTTCTCACTTGTACAAGTCTGTTCATCCTTTGCTTGCCCTGCAGCATTTAACCCTTTCTGTTCTCACTTGTACAAGTCTGTTCATCCTTTGCTTGCCCCGCAGCATTTAACCCTTTCTGTTCTCATTTGTACAAGTCTGTTCATCCTTTGCTTGCCCCCTTGTGTCTATTTTGTTCTAACTGCCCATCCTCTCTCCAGGTCCCTTTTACATACATTTTGTTTTGATATAAAGCATGTTTCATAGAACTTACCTGTTAAAAATATGTTAGAGAAGCTGGGCGTGGTGGCGCATGCCTTTAATCCCAGCACTCGGGAGGCAGAGGCAGAGGCAGGCGGATCTCTGTGAGCTCCAGGCCATCCTGGTTTACAAAGAAAGTCCAGCACAGCCAGAGCTGTTAACACAGAGAAACCCTGTCTGGTGGTGGGGTGGGGGGGGGAGTTATAGTATTGTGTAATCATCAGCAGAAGCAATTTTATAACATTTTTAGGGCTTTTAAAAATTATATCTACGTGTGTGGGTATACACACATGCATGCAGATGCTTAAAGAGGCCAGAAGAGGGCGTCAAAGCCCCTGAAATCAGAGTTTCAGGAGGCTATGAGCTGCCCAACATGGATGCCGATAACTGAATTTGGGTCTGCTGCCAAAACAGTATGTGCTCTTAACCACTGAGCCATCTCTCCAGCCCAAATTTTACAACATTTTCACTATGTGGAAAGGAAAATCCTCTTTAGCAGTGCATTCCCACCCCTGCCCACCAGACCCTGGCAATCTTGCCTGTTCTTTCTCTCTCTGGGTTCACTTGTTTGGGAATTCATTTCTGGAATTTATTTCCAATCTTGAGGGAACTGACTGCTCCGAGTGTGATGCAGTTTTCATTCGTCAATAGCCTTGTGGTGGCAGCCATGTGATCTGGTGCATTTTCATTGTCACATTCTTCCCTTATCCCCATCTGGACACATTCTTTTGTGTGGGTGTGGTCACTGAGCGCTAGTGTTGGTCTCCATCTTTGCCTCTGTGAGGAGAGGAAGGCACCCAGTGCTGAGGCGAGGGGACAGACAGAGCACGGCCTACACAGATGTCACAAGAGAAGCAGGAGGCAGGTGCAGTTATAGTGGGCTGTGTTTGCAACAGGGCAGGAGGGCCACTGATCCCGTGGACCGTCGGAGTGTGAATGACAATACAGTGTTTGCAACAGAGCAGGAGGGCCACTGATCCCGTGGACCGTCGGACTGTGAATGACAGTACACTCATTTGCTTCTAGACTGTATTTTGACCCTTTCATTACAAACTCACATGTGGAGATGTGAGGTTATGAAGGTCCCTTCAGAGGAAGCCCAGTGGAGATGGATGCTGATAAGGAGGATACTGCCAAGTACAGTGACACTCACCACCCATGACCTCTGTTCTGTGGAAGGCTTCACGTAGATTTCCTCTACATTCTGGGACCAGATACTCTGACTCTTAGTCTTTGGACCATATTTCCAGTATAGAATGCACAGGGGTTTTTACATCCTTTGTTTCCATAGACATATACGGACATTGCCTGGCTCTGCCTCCCAGTGCTGGTTTTAAAGACATACTCGACCATGCCCCCCCCCACCTTTTCTAATGTTATTAAAAATGCTTCTGCTTTTAGGGGAACTTCTCTTTAATGGCATTTATCCCCTCCCCTTGCCTCAAGTCCCCAACTGCCTTCTCTTCTTCCTTTCAGTGGGTTCAGTAGTGTTCTCCTGATCTTTCTATAGATGCCCTGGTCAGGAGGGCAGGGCCAGTCCATGGGGACATTGTGGAAAGAGAATTCTCTCACATTCCAAGTTCTTATGCTTTGTTTCTGGCCTTGCTGACTTTTAGTTTTTGTGCCATAAGTTTCAGCCAAGTGAACCTGTGAACCCAACCTGCTCTGTATATATTTGAACAAACAAAACGGCCAAAAATGACTTTTAGGTTTTGTCTAAAATCTGGAATCAATCAGACTATTTTTTTCCTCTGGATTATTACATACCTTGTGTGTTGTCTCTTCCTTGCCACTTAGAAACATGTTCCTTTGACAAGTGCAACATAGGAAAAAGTACAATGCTTAAGCTAAGCTCCAAAATAATGATTTTGACTGTTTTAAAGCTTGGGGCTGCTGGGCACGGTGGCACATGCCTGTAATCCCAGTTCTTGGGAGGCAGAGGCAGGCGGATCTCTGTGAGTTCAAGGCCAATCGGGTCTACAAAGTGAGTCCAGGACAGCCAGTACTGTTAAACAGAGGAAACCCTGTCTCAAAAAATCAAAAAAACAAAAACAAAACTTGGGGCTGCATGTGAATCAGCTCTGATACGCCACCCTTTTCACTTTGGTCTTCGCTTTTTGTCATTTTATTAGAGTCATTTTATTATGTCTCTGTGTGTGCGGGTGCCCATGGAAGCCAGAAGAAGGCATCAAATGTCTTGGAGCTGCAGTTACAGGTGGCTGTGAGCCACCCAGTTGGGACAGCAAGAACTGAGCCTGGGTCTTCTGCAAGAGTGACAAATAACCTCCAAGCCACATCCAGACTCTATCACTGCCATGTTATTTATTTAGTTTAAGGCAATTTCAAGGCAAAAAGTGGCTGGAAAATGCTCCACCATTCAGCCTCTGGAGTCATGTCTGGACAACAAATGCTGGTTCTCATTGTCTGATCTCATGGCCAGTGGTGGGCAGCTGGTGTTTGTTCTTGTAGCAGGTAGTTAGTGTAAGTAACCAGTGTGTTATTGGATGAAGCATTGAGGAGCCAGGGAGTCTCACACATTGCAGTCAAGGATGGGTCCTGCACCAGGGCCAGCAAGCAAGATGCAGTGGTTGTCCACACTCCTGACTGCTGTGGCCACCACAAATTCATCTTGCGCCATTTCTTCCTCTATCTTAGGTAGCCCTGAATTGTCTTCCTTTGCCCCATGAGCTGAAAGCCTTGTTACCTCCATTACTAGAAAGACATAAGAAGGGTGAGAAATGACACTTGGGTGGCAAGTGTCACAAGAGGCTTTTGTCTGGGTATTGGACCTGGCAGGGAGGGAGGGTGAATTGCTGGATGGGGCCAGGCAAGAAAGGAATGTCCCCAAGTGCCATTTTCAAAGAGACTGTTACTCATCTGTAGCTGGAGACAGAAGCATCCAGAGCCCCTTAGGAAGAGTGCTGGAGAGAAGCCACAGTAAGGACTGAGGCTTCAACTTGGAAGCACTGGAGCAGTCTGTGAAGGAATTTCAGTCCGGGAATGGTGGCGATCAGATTACACAACTGATAACAGTCAGTAGATCAGCTCAAACATCTAAGCTGCTTCCTAGGATGCCTAAGAACTCTGACTCCTCTGTGGGCATGCTGTGTTCTTAGGCCAGAGTTCAGGCTTCTGAAGATCCCTGTGTCAAAGACGAGGAGACTGGGGATTAATTAAAGTGCCCATGGCTGATGCTGAGGCTCCCGTGGGGTTCACTGCCACCCAAGTCCACCTGGCTCACACTCGAGCAGTCCCTGTTCCATCAGATTACAGTGCTCCTGTGTTGGGCAATGCCAGCCAAAGCTGCATCTGAAATACGCTTAGATCATTGGTAATAGTAACACTCATGTCTTTTTTTTAATGTCACTAAAAACACAGCATGAAAGCTTATGTGCGTATACATGTATATATATATATGTTACAGAGGTGTATGTATGTGGGGTAGGAGATGGGTTCTGGTAGGATCAGTTCTCCGGTCTCCAGGCTTGCAGAGTTGACTCTGTGACTAGTAAGGTCATCAGGTTTCTGGCTTAGGGGGCAGCAAAGGAGTCATCCCCAAGGAGTAAGAAAATACACATGGGCCTGGAGGAGCCCTGGCTTCGCTTTTTGAGATCTGGGTATATGGGTGTGTGCCACCACAACCAGATTTAGCTTCTTTATAATTAAACTGTTTGTTTTGATGTAATTTTACATCCACACTCATTTGTGAGCAATTACAGAGAAAGCTCCCAGGAACCATTGGCTGTCTCTGTCCCAGAGGAGAACTGACCCAGGGAACTGAGCACAGCGGGACGCTGAGACCTGGAGGTGTACCAGAACATTTCCCAGGGCAAGGCATCCCTCCACCCCAGATGCCCTTTACTGCCAACTCATTGGCCTCCCGCTGGTCCCTCCTTAAGCTCTTGAAGGATAACTGCTAAATTTACCTCCCCAAACTCTTACTGTCTTTATGCTGTGAAATGTTGTCATTTCAAGAGTATAAAAGACTGTAGAATCACACAGCATGGGAGATTCCCTGCCTGCCTTTTTTCAGCTTAGGCTAGTGTGCTTGCTTTTAAAATGCAAACATAGTATTGTAGTGTGTGCGTGCGGAGTACAATTGCACCATGGTCTTATTTTAGTTCTGTAATAGGGAAAACATTATCATGTGGCAGTTGTCTATTTCACACTCAACTGAGTGTCTGTTTCACACAACTTCAGTGTGAGGAGACTGACCTAAAGGGGGGCTGCACATATTCTCTTTCTTGACAGTCTTTGCCTACAAGGCATTATAAGCAAGAAGGCTTTGTGGTGAGACATGGCTGATTTCCTTTGCCCTGCAGATTCTCTTTAGGAGTTACTAGCATTTTCCTTCATGAGGGTCAAGTCATGTAGTTCAGTACTTCCTGGAAATGGGGGTCCATGGCACAGGATCACAGCCTGCAGGAGGAGTAACTGGCAACTCTGGGGCAGGAGGAAGTTATGATTCACAGTGTGTTTCAAAGTAGTGAAGAGGAAGGATTTTGAATATTAGCAACACAAAGAAACCGCAAGAGTTTGAGGTGGCAGACTTAGCAGTTATCATGGTCTGGATGTATGTATGCCTGGTTAATGCATACTGTTGTCTTAATGTGCACCTCATAAACATGTAGTCATTACATTCCACTTAAATTTTTCAAAAGATACTGTACACAGTCCCTTCTTTACAAACATGCACACACACACAAAAAAAAAAAAAACAAACAAAAAACCCAAAACACCACAGGGCTGGAGAGATGGCTCAGTGGTTGGGAGCACTGGCTGCTCTTCCAGAGGACCAAGGTTCAATTTCCAGCACCCACATGGCAGCTCCCAAATTTCTGTAACTCCTAGTCCAGAGGATCTGTCAACCCCACCCAGATATGCATGCATGCAAAACACCAATGCACATGAAATAAAAATAAGTTATTAAACACACACACACTTTCTAGCCTTATATATAAATTCAATTTTGAGATCTAGCTTTCCCTCAAGTATTCTGGTATGAGGTGGGGAGGGTGTCACTATGTTTTCTAAGTACCATGCCTGTTCACTGTATCAATCCACTCCCAATAAGAGGGGACTGATCCTAAACCAAGCACTGAGGCAGGACATGGAGCCTGTTCTAGTCCTGTTCTCTATCCCCATCCCTGCCTCAGCCTCATTCAGCTTCCTGACCGCCCTGGGCCAGCCCTCGCACTTGGGTCTGCTGCCCCATGGTTCACCATCTACTGCACATGGTTCCTCCCTACAGGGAGAGGCCCTGTTATGGCTAAATTTTCCTGTCTCTCAGTGGGTTGTCAGTTCTGGGAGGCACTGTTTAAGTCACCATCACCTTCTCTGGGTACACATCACCCAGAGAAACTGGGCGGGAACCTAGAGGCGTGTTGCTGAGGGCTTGGTGGAGTGCTGCTTACTGGTTTGCTTCCCCTTGCTTACTCAGCCTGCTTTCTTAGGCACCCCAGGATCACCTGCCGAGGGATGGCACCACCCACAGTGGGCTGGGCCTTTCCACATTAGTCACTAAGGACGAAAATGCCCCACAGACTTGCCTACAGTCTACTCTTATAGAGGCATTTTCTCATTTAAGATCTCCTCTTCTCAGATATGTCTAGATTTGTGTCAGGTAGGCAAGAAGCCAACCAGCACAATGATGATGATGACGACAAAGATGATGATGGTGGGGGTGATGATGATGATTGGATCCTAGTTGCTGGCAATGAAAGGAATCTGTTTTATCACTCTGTATTATAAAAACTTCCACATAAGCATGGAGAGCCACGTTCCATGTAATATCTACATTATTTTTGATTAAAAATATCTTGATTAAAGGTACAAAGCCTTTGTGCTGGGTGGTAGTGGCATATGACATTAATCCCACCACTCAGGAGACAGAAGCAGGCAGATCTCTGAGTTCAAGGCCAGCCTGGTCTACACAGCAAGTTCCAGGACAGTGAGGAGACAGAGAAACCCTGCCTCCAAAAGCAAAAACAAAACAAAATCAAAAAAAGCTACAAGCCTTTAATCCCAGCACTCTGGAGGCAGAGGCAGGTAGATATGCAAATTTACAAGCCACCTAGCCTGTAACCAGGCCTGCAAGAGCTACATAGTGAGACCTTGTTTCAAAAAAGTAAAATGAAATAAAAACTTGAGGGTGGCTAGATAGATGGCCAGGTGGTTAACAATAATTGCTGCTCTTCAAGAAGACTTGAGTGTGATTCCCATTGCACACATCAGTCAGATCGCCACTGCCTGCAGTTCCCATTGCACACATCAGCCAGATCACCACTGCCTGCAGTTCCCATTGCACACATAAGTCAGATCACCACTGCCTGCAATTCCCATTGCACACATCGGTCAGATCACCACTGCCTGCAGTTCCCATTGCACACATCGGTCAGATCGCCACTGCCTGCAGTTCCCATTGCACACATCGGTCAGATTGCCACTGCCTGCAGTTCCCATTGCACACATCGATCAGATCACCACTGCCTGCAGTTCCCATTGCACACATCAGACAGATCACCACTGCCTGCAATTCCCATTGCACACGTCAGTCAGATCGCCACTGCCTGCAGTTCCCATTGCACACATCAGTCAGATCACGACTGCCTGCAATTCCCATTGCACACGTCAGTCAGATCACCACTGCCTGCAATTCCCATTGCACACGTCAGTCAGATCGCCACTGCCTGCAATTCCCATTGCACACGTCAGTCAGATCACCACTGCCTGCAATTCCCATTGCACACGTCAGTCAGATCACCACTGCCTGCAATTCCCATTGCACACGTCAGTCAGATCACCACTGCCTGCAATTCCCATTGCACACGTCAGTCAGATCACCACTGCCTGCAATTCCCATTGCACACGTCAGTCAGATCACCACTGCCTGCAATTCCCATTGCACACGTCAGTCAGATCACCACTGCCTGCAATTCCCATTGCACACGTCCGTCAGATCACCACTGCCTGTAGTTCCCATTGCACACATCAGTCAGATCACCTCTGCCTGCAATTCCAGGGTGCAAGGGCATGCACACGTGCATCAAATACTCTTAATGGCTGAACCATCTCTCCAGCTCCTCTTTGGTGGTTTTTTAAAAGTATTTGTTTTTGGCTGGGCTTGATGGCACACTCCTTTAATACCAGCACCCAGGAGGCAGAGGCAGGTGGATCTTTGTGAGTTTGGGGCCAACCCGGTCTACAGAGCAAGTTCCAGAACAGTCAGGACTGCTTAGAAAGACCATATCTCAAAAACATTCACATTGGTTGTGGCTTTTTGTCATCAGCTTTCTTGGGTCAACATCTGGTCATGGGAATGCTGGGATACTTCTCCATGTAGGTGCCACTGCTTTGGTGCTCTGGGTGGGTAATAGATTATGTATTCGCAGCATTCCTGACCTTTTCCCACTTGATGCCAGGGCCATCTTCTGCCTCGAGCCCTGATAAGCACAAATGATTCCTGACTTTGTCAGACGAACCCTGGGAGCAGAACTCAATGAAATCCTAGGCTATTGTGAGATGAAGTTGTCACAATCCAGGGCATCCTATGTCCCGTGTGTTTATTTGGTAGGATTTTTTTTTTCATTTTTAATTCTCTTCAGGTGGAATAGGTTGGTTTTGTGCCTGAAGTCTCTTAATGACATCAATTAGAGGGATCTATTCATTTTATTCCACACTATAAAAACTACCACAGAAACTTGGGAAAACATGTTTCTTGCTATATCTATACTGTCTTAAGCTTAAAAATATCCCGAGGGCCCCACTTATTTCTGTCTACTCAATACATGCCATGTCTTTTCTATTTGCACACAGAACTGGACTAAGGACTGGGCTGGCCTCTCAGAGTTGTTTTATTTTGTTTTTTAATCATGTTGATTGGTTCCTTATGTCCCACTCTCTTGGCAGTCCGGTCATCTCATGACCATTGGTTCATGTTTCTGCATCAGGGCTATTTGTTCCAAGGCTCCATTTCCTCTTAGTAAATTTCCTGTCTATTAATTTTCCCTGTTTTGCTCATTTCTCCGTTTTTAAACTGACTCATTGTGATTATTTATTGAGTATATGTGTGTGTAGAGGTCATAGGACAACTTTGAGAGTTGGCTTGTCCCTTCTATCATGAACGGCCGTCCTCGTGGCTCTCTCTTAACACCGCATGAGTCCCCAGAGTCACACTCAGATCCTTCAGCTTGACAGCAAGTTCCTTTTCTGGCTGATGGCTGACCCCGGTTTGCTTTTTATTAATCACACCACCTTCCTCCTAGAATTTTCTTTATTGATGTAACTCAGTTTATTCTGATGTTTAGAAATGCATCTTATTATTGCATTGTGCCCCTCCCTTGTTCTTCCAGAAACAGTTCTAGAAGAAACAGTCTTGTAAAAAGGACCACATCCTTTAAACTTACAATTTTGTTAGGTTTTTTGTTTGTTTATTTGTTTTGTTTTGTTTAGGAAGAATCTAGCAAAAAACAACACCTGGTTAATTACTGTATACAAAAAATGGCTTTTGATAGTTCAAGAGGTACCGAGAGACTGTGAAATGGCTCAGTCATGAAATGCCTATTGCATAAACATGAGGACCTGAGTTCAGATCCTCAGGACCCATTGAAAAGTTGTACATGGTGGTGTGTGACTATAACCCCATCACTGGAGACAAACAGACAGATAGACAGATCCCTGAGGCTTCCCTGCCAGCTAGTCTAGCCAATCAGTGAGCTTCAGGTTGAGTGGCAGAGAATATATAAGAAAAATATGGTGGATAGCAAGTGTGGAAGACACCCAAAGCCATCCTCTCATGTCTCCATGTACCCACCACATGCATGTGCACCCATACATACACACGTGTACCGTCAAGTAACTCTTGAATGATATGATGGGTCAGCCATATTGGTATTTTGAAATCCTCTCAGATTAAATCAGGTGTTTATTAATCCAGTAATGGATTCAGACACCACAATGTAAGTAGTTGTCTCTGTCCCTCAAACCCCTGGGGTCTCTTGTATTTTCTTTTTACCTACCAGTGAGGCTGTCCCAAAACATCTGACATAAAATAACTCTTCTTTATGCCTTGGTCCTTCTTTTTGCCCACTTGTGCCTTTTTAGATTTCAGTGATACCATATATTTACGTGCACTATTTACTTACTATAATACAAATATTTACTATTTTAGTAACTATAAATACTGTATATTTACTTGCACTATTTACTTACTGTAATATAAATAGTAAATATTTGTTTTATAGTAAATATAAATACCCTATATTTACTTAGTCTTCACAAGAACCCATTTAAGGGGGGGAGGGGTTAGTTTTTGTCTCACTGTACTGGGGTAGGGACATCATGATGGCAGAAGCGTGAGGTTACATTACAGCTGCAGTCAGGAAACAGAGAGCCATGAGTGTGTGCCCAGCTCCCCTCCACCTTAGGCATTCTAGAGCCCTGGGAGTGATGTGCCATTCCTTCATGATGAGTCTTCCCCACCTCCGTTTACCCATGTAGAACCTTTGTCCCAGAGGTCTGCCTCCTACTTGATTCTGGATCATGTGGAGAGTCAATATTAACCATCAGTCTTGTGCATGTGTTGACTTTGCCTGAGTTGGGATGTAAAATCTGTCTCCACTGCCTGTTATACACCAGATAAAAGTTACTTTAATTATTATTTTTTTAACCTCTAAATTGATCAGACAGCTCTGTGGCCAGATCCTGTTCTCGGCCCTTTGCTGGTGTCGACCTATCTCTGGGTGGGCAGTAATCCTCACCCTTTTTCCTCAGATACATTCTGGACCACTCCACTACTCCTTTCCTTTGAGATGCTCATTGCCTTGAGCATCCTCCACATTCTTCTTTGACAAATTTTTCTTTTATCTATTCACAGCTTCTGTGATTATTTTATGTTGAGGTCATGGTAGGGGCTCTATGAATAATTTGAAGCCATTGTTTTTTAGATTTTTGTTTTGCGTTTTGTTTTTCCCTGAGACTCTGTACCCAACTTTCTAATATTCTTTTCCCAGTGAAATTAAAAAAAAAAGGAAATGTTTACATCTGACATGAAGATGTAGTCATTAATATATATATATGTGTGTTTGTGTGTGTGTGTGTGTGTGTGTGTGTGTGTGTGTGTGTGTGTGTGGCTATTAGAGAATGTACATTATTTCTAGAAGGCCAAATCAATATAACACATAAAAAATTAATATTTATATCATGTCTGTCTTCAGACTCTGGAATGCTCAGTATATGCAGAACAACATGCTCTAGGAACCGGGGATCCACACTGAACTGAATCTGCTGCTGGTTGGACATGAGGGCCTGTGGCAGGAACTGGTTGTGCTGGCTCAAGACTCTTCTTTCCTGAAAGAGCTTTGGAGGTGACATGTTGAACTCGTAGGAGCTTTGAGGTCGCAGAGCCTTGGGCAATTGGCTGCTTTTGACCGATGTTTGTAGTTCTTCAGGCATGGGCTCCTGAAAAACAACACCAGTGCCTGGTGTCCACTCCTCAGCTGGGGAGGAGTTGACCAGACTAGGCAACTTCTGCCTTGCACCCTGATTGGCCTGCTCTGTGGGGTGCCCCGTCCACCTGGGGCATTTCTGGACCACCCACTGGATTGATATCCTGGAGGCACAGAAACTAGAGAAGGCCAGAGGGGTTTTCCAGGTTGCCCCAAGGCTACATCCATTGCTGGCCCATGTTTCTTTCACTTTCTTCCTCGGTGGTTATGACTCAATATAAAAGGCCATGTGTTTCCTGTCTCTGGGATGTCCTTGTGCCATTTCCTTCATGATTGTTTTCTGAATGTGGCATACACCACCTACAGTCCCTCAGCAGTCCCAAGTTCATGGTGCTCATGTGGCAGGGTGGGCTCCTCCACTACCTAAGGTAGAGAAACCAGGTTCTCTCCTCAAGTGAATGTCCGCCAAACAGTATCTGGGGTAAGTGGTTCTTCTTCAGGAGTAAAGGGTGTGTCCTTGTTTGGGCCTGGGGAAGTTTCTCAGGGCTTGTTTGGACCAATTTATGTGGTACATCTGGCATAAGTACCACTATTGAAGTTTTTTTTTTCTCTAGAAAAATAAAACTTGTGACTTGTACCAAAACCATTGGGTGGGAATTTTTCCAGTAGTCAGTGTGTTATTCCCTTTGTAAGAATACACCATTTGTTGCAATGTAGGCAGGGGGTTATTTGATGTTAAAATCCAAAATCAAAAAGTTCTTCAAGCATGGCAGAAATGGTTTCATGTGCACACACATGCACATTTGAATGTGTGAAGGCTATAAGTTTTTCATGTTATTTATATTCTTTGAAAAAACTGTTTGGCAGTTTTGTTTTATTTACAGGAAGCTTGCATGGCTTAAAATCCATTATTCTAGTAGCGGTTGAGGATGTTGCTGAGTGGTAGATGCTGCAAAAGCAAACCCAAACTATGAATGCACAAATGAAGATATGGACCTCATAGTAAAAATCACTTTTATATGTGCATTTATATGTGAAGTAGTTTGAATTTGGTCAACGAACAATGCATAACTTGCTATGGGTAATTTTATTATTTATGGTAAAAGAATATCAAGTAGTTTCAGAAATATATGCTAAATAATTAGGCACCCATTGGACGCACATGCTACTGCATATATGTAGCACTCATTGCTCTTGTTTGGAAGTATAAGGTAGATCATCTTATAAACCAAGAACACATGCATGATACATGTTTTGCTGGAATACTTACAACGTTTTCTAAATATTGATGTAATGATTTATGGCAGATGAAGGGAATATTTAAACTACTTGATTAACACTTAATCACTAGCACAATACTTAAATTGAAAAACTTTGCTGTGAAGTTTTGAAGCTACTGTGATCCAGAACTGCAGGGAAACCAAGTTCATGTCTATGAAGGCCTAGCCAATTTCGTTTTTTAAAAATTGTTTTTAGATTTATGTTTTTATTCTATGTGTGTGAGTGTTTTGCCTGCCTATGTATATGTACCTGGATCCCGTGGAGTTCAAAAGAGAGCATCAGATCACCTGGAACTAGACTTATGGATAGTTGGAAGCTTCCATGTGGGTTCTAGGAACCAAACCTGGGTCCTTCACAAGAACAACAAGTACTCTTAGCCACTGAGCAGTCTACCCAGCCTGTAGTTAGTTTCCTGATGTATATCAAGAGGAGGGAACTAAGAATATAAAGTGTCTGTGATTTGTAAAGGATGATTGCTACTCGACATAATGTCTTCTGAAGTTTGCTAGCAGCTATCAAAATAATTTCTTCCTTTAGAAAATGTATAGATGACATAAAGAAAATGGAAAACATTGCATTTCTAAAATTTAGACTGTTTGTTTGGAGATTGTTTTACCAGTCTAGGCAATTCACTGCACACTAAACAGTTAAATTCATTTCTGCCCGCAGGTATTCACCTACAAGCAGAGCACCATCACCAACCAAAAGGTGACAGCTATGCACCCCATGAATGAGGAGGGCGTGAATGATATGGCCTCCCTGACTGAGCTCCATGGAGGCTCCATCATGTACAACTTATTCCAGCGATACAAGAGGAATCAAATCTACGTGAGTTCCACCTGCAGTTTCTCAGGATTGGAGTTGTAGCTCCATGTGCACCCAGCCTTCATGAGCCCCAGCACCCCATCCCGATAGAAAGAAGCCCCTAGAATTTGAGTATTTGTTTTTACTTCCAAAGAATACTTCCTGTCTTTCGAGCACCTCTTCTTCATTTCAGAAAAATTATGTTTCCTAAAGTTTTGCCAAGTTAAAAACTCGATAGAAAAAAAATGGGTTCTTCATAACTTCCGTTGAGGGATCCCCTGCAGTTTGAGCTGGCTCACCTTTTTGCTTCCTCTGAAGGCACACCCTGTCTTACTGCTAAGTGTTGTTTTACGAAAAGAGATCATATAGAGCCCTTTGCCTTTCTCAACTAAGGATCACACCAGAACCCAGTCAAAGCTTCTTTCTCTTTCCTTTGACTTCTGTTCTTGTGAACTTTTTGTGGCCTTTTCTCTAGGGTCCATCCTGGAGTGACATTTTTCTTCATGGAAATCTATCTTTCTAAGATGCAGGATTCGTATTTGCTGTTTTGAATGGAGAATCGCAGATACAAAGTCTTTGTGTATATTTTTCTCACTGCTTTCATGAAATGGTATTAAGTCTGTATTATAAGCAATATGTAATATAAGTGTGAAAGAGTAATATTTACAATTCCCTTTGAGGCTGCAGAGATGGTGCAGCAGTTAGAAGTGCATATTGATCTTTCACAGGACTTGACTTCAGTTCTTAGCATCCCTGTCAGTCAGCTCACCTGACTGCCTATAACTTCCCTTCTCATGGGATCCTGACTCCCTCTTCTGGACTCTGAGGGCACCTGCACTCACATGTGCACATACTCAAATACAGACATGTATACACATAATTAAAACTAAATAAATCCTAAGATACTAATTTTTATAATAAATTTTTAAAATTGAAATGCAGACATTATTCTACTTGTTAAGATTAATTGCCCTGCATGTGTCATCCTTTTGTGTCTGTCTGTTAGCAAGTTTCTAAAAAGCAAAACAACTGCTAATACATGTGTGTGGTGTGTGTGTGTGTGTGTGTGTGTG
>CAJQZJ010035608.1:2175063-2185597 GCA_907164525.1 Lophiomys imhausi | reverse complement strand
AGAAAGTGTAACAGCTTTTAAGTCTCACAACTAGATCAGAACCAGGGAGCTGGCGAGATAGCTTAGTCAGTCGGTACCTGCCACAGAAGCGGAAGGAAGGACGAGTGTTTGAACGACCTGAGTCCACACAAGAGCCAACATGCTGCTGTAACACCAGAGGGCGGGGGGTGGACACAGAGGGATCCCGAGGTGTGGTCAGCAGCCAGCCTAGCTAAATCAATGAGCTGTGGCTTCAGGGAGAGATTGTTTCTCAAGGAAAAAGTGAAAAGTGATTGAGGAAGGCAGCTGATATCAGCCTCTGGTCTCCTCATGTACAAGAACACTGGAGCACAGGGCCCTGTCCGTGTGCATGTCCATACAGGAGCACACACATACATATACACCTCACCAATGTTTTTTATTTTTAATTTTTATAAAAGTAAAACAAACAAGCCAGTAGGACAATCACCTGGTAAGGTCCTTAGCTGCATTCACAGTCTTTCCTATGGAGTTCCATCACTGTGGATATTATAACCATGGTTTCTAGGGATGAGTGTGGGTCTGTGTCTTGGGGGAGGAACTGGAGTTCTGCCTTCCATTGATGGAAAGGACTCCTGGAACTAACCCACACTCATGTGTGGATGTCCCACCATAGCCTTCTGCTCAGTTGATAGGTTGATGGTAGGAAGGACCACCTTCAGAAAAGAAACAGCTACCTTCTATTCAGAAGGACTTTTTCCAGACAAAATACTTGCTTTTTTCTAGCATTTACTATCCTCTATGGAAAGAGGTAGAGAGTATATTAATTTAAAGAAAAAAGGGTTGAGACTATGCAAACAGGAACCAAGACCCACTTTTCTTCACAAACCACTTCAGTTCCACATGGCTAATTTAATCTATCAGAATTTTCTTTTCTTATAATTTGTTTTTGTAAAGATCAGCTATCATATACACCGTTTTTGTCAGTTCTGTTTTGAAATAGAACCAGCGAATGCTTCAGAAACTTTGTTGTATTTTCTTATCCAACGTATTCATCTCATATCAACAAGTTTTTATTTAGAGAACTCCAGCCTGAAACCTGGCGGCACATTCAGGGATTTAGGAAAACCCAAAGCTAGTACACAGTGCAGACTGAGCATTTGAAGATATTAACTCTCACTGAGGGACAGGAGGTGTGAGACTGACACATTCTTCGTTTGGACCCTGTCTCTGGACGCCCCCAATCATGACCTCAGACCCTTAGCTCTTCCTGTGGGTGGGCATATTCCTGCCCAGTGCTTGCCCTGGGAAAAGAGAAGCTAAGCACCCTTTTCTGATAGCCATCTGCAGGCCCATAGGGCTCTGTTCTGCCACTGCTATGTCTGGATCCTCCATTCTTCTTCACATTGCCTATGAAAACCCTGCTTTTCACCCTACTACTGGATAGGACATATCCTTTCTTGGAGCTCCATACTCTTCTATGTTGGAGACTCCAACTCATCTGCCTTTCCACCCTCCCCTGTTTTACAACATAGCTACTCACTGTGGCCCTGGCTTCCCACTCTGGGTCTCCTTGATATATGCCTACTGACCTTCAGTGGTGGTCCTTTGGTGGGGGTAGAGTGGGGGGGGTCTGAGGAGGGCCTCCCCTCCTTGCTCTCATCCTTTCCCAACTCCCGATGAAACTTGATAAGCCTACCACACAAAGATGAGAGTTTGGTTGTATGTGAGGGCCTCGCTAAACTGGGAGCAAGTTGACCTTGGTTATAGAACCAGGTGTTTGCTGCGAAGTATTGAAATTAGCTAGAATAGATATCCAAGGGCAGAAAAACCTAAAGCGCTTCTTTTCTTTTTTTTTGGTTTTTCGAGACAGGGTTTCTCTGTACAACAGCTCTGGCTGTCCTGGACTTGCTTTGTAGACCAGGCTGGCCTCGAACTCACGGAGATCCACCTGCCTCTGCCTCCCAAGTGCTGGGATTAAAGGCGTACACCACCACCGCCCGGCTCAAAAGTGCTTATTTTCAACTGAATGACTGTCTCTCTGGGATACTTGGCAGTATATGACATGTTTAATTATTTTCGCTAAGTTGAGAAATGCTAATGATATTTAGCCAGTAGAGGCCCTTGAATGCTTCTCACTAAGCTATAGGACAGCCTCTACCACAATTTGGCCCAACTTGTCCCAATTGTCAACATTAGGAACACTCTGCTGCCATCAAATCTGAAGAGTGATCTGGGGAGTGTGCAGTTGATGGTACAGAGACCACGTTACCTCTGTTACAAGTGTTTGAGATATGGCTTTCCCTGGATAGTTGATAAGGATATCTCCACTGGCCAAGAGAGCTGATATAATCCAGGTTTAAGGGGCGGGGATCTTAGATCACTATAGAGATGGAAATCAGGCCTTAGGCGAGAAGCAGGTCAGATAAGCAGGGGAAAGATTCCTAGCTTGTCAAGCTCAATGGCAAGACAGTATGACACTGGCAGTCTTGGCAACCCCTCAGAGAGATGAGAGAGGATTTGTGGATTTGGGGGTCTGTCCTGGTTGTTCCTGGAGCTTGGATCATCTCAGATTGTCTAGCTACTGAAGTGTTGATGAGAGCAGATGAGGTTCCTATTATTTTGGTGGCAAGTTTCGTGTCCAAGTGCAGGGACTGCCACGCTTGGTGGTGTGGCAGGTTTGAATTCTGCCAGATGGAAGAGAAGCACATCCCCTCCATGATGGGGTCTGTAAACTCTGAGTTAGTTTTGTGGAGGAGACTCCTCTCCCAGCAACCAAAAAATGGCTCCAGACCACATCACTGGTGCCTCAGGGAGCCTGCAATTATGGTGTAGAGAGGAGCCCAGGAGGAAGCCGTTTTGTGTTCCACCCAGCTCTTTGGTTAGTTTGTTGGTCTTGCTGAACAAACAGGAGCAGAGATCAGAATCAAAGGAGCTGGATTTAAGAGTGAGGCTGCTCCTAACAATGCATCCCCATGAGCAGGAAAGATGGTCTACACTGATTTATTTTCAGTCCTTTCCTGCTAGGTGGCTTCTCAGCCCCAATATGTACAGGTGTGCACTGTTGTTCCTGAGTTACCTTGCTTCTGGGAAGAAAAATGAGCTAACAGAGAGGTCTCAGCTAGTTAGTCACATGTTGGCTTCAGCAGACGTGAGTGGAGTTGGGCAATGTGAAGACAGGTGTATCCTACCATGGAGGCTTCTGTTTGGGGCTCACTATAATCCAAATTTGTATTTTATTTCCATGAGCTGAGTCTTCCTCTTAGTCTGAGCAGACCTCTTAGTTTGCTTCCATTTATTGTCAAAGCCAGTTTCAGAAAGAAAAAAAAAAATACTCGTCACAAATTTCAGGAGGGCCTACAGCTTGGGTGCTTAGCCCAGATTTGGCATGTGGCACACACAAGGAGCAGCTGAGTGTGGTGTGGCTTGTGAGGAAGCTCTTGAGTTCTGACTTTTTTTTTTTACTCCTACTTGAAATCAAGACTTGTGTTGCCAAGATGTAATTGTAACCATCTGGCTGGTTCTGTGTATTCTTAAAATTTACCAAACTGTGCCCTTGAGTTGCCATTATCCACATCAGCACCCGATGGCAGCAATTAGGACCTGTGTTTTGTGAGATGTGTGGGACACACACACACCCCGCCTTTCCGTTGGTTCAGATTACTTTCAACAGGAAAAGAATTTGAAATATAAATTCACTCACAGGAAATGGAGATGCTGAAAGTTCTAAATGCAGTTTCTGGCCTTCAGCTCTTGTGCTGTTGGCATCTTTTTAAAAAAAACACTTGGATGTTTAACGTTTAACATTCTTTTGTTTAAAAAACTTTTCATTTTGTACAATGAGACCATGGCAAATGGTTTTCTTATGCAGAAGGAGCTGGGTGCTTTCTCTGCCTTTCTGAAAGCCTGCTAGAAGGTACTGAGCAAAGCACACCTTTGAACAGAATGAAGCATGGGTTCATTGAAGGGGATATATGCAATGTATATCCCCAGTATGTCCACACTGATTTAGCCCTGCATGAAGATCAGGCTCTGTGCTAGGTTGCAGAATTCCTCTTGTTCACAGTAGTTATTTGTTGAAAAACTGCAAAAGTGGAAGACACTTGATTGGTGAGAACAGACATTCGCAAACCATTGACTACAACTCGGGGTAACAGTGAGTTGCTGAAAACAGAGTCCAGTCGATGAGCATCAGTATAAGGGGGTGGCAGGGGGTGATCCTCAGCCAAGTTTTGTGCATTTGCAGCATTTGTGGGGACATTTGGCTAAGGAGCAAAGTGGCTCTCATTGCAGCAGATGAGTGTATGCAAGGAGTGAAATACCTTGGTGCTATTAGAACTCTTCTAAAGGAAAACATTTAACCACAGCTGGCTTACAGTTCAGAGGTTTAGTCCATTATCATTATGGTGGGAAACATGGAGGTGCACAGGCAGATGTGCTGGAGAAGGAGCTGAGCTACATCTGGATCTACAGGCAGCAGAAAGAGCAGTAGGCCTGGCTTGAACTTGAAACCTCAAAGCCCTACCCCAGTGACACACTTCCTCCAACAAGACCACCCTACTAATAGTGCTGCTCCTGTGACCCTATGAGGGCCATTTGCTTTCAAGACAACACAATACATTATTTATCCAGTGTAGGGCACTCAAGACACTGGAAGCAAGGCTGCACATTGCTGATTAGCAAGGTGACCATGAGCAGGTGTGGAAGCTAAAGAACTTCATTCACCTCATAAAAAAAAAAAAAATGATGGCAGGCTGGCCGTGGTGGCACACGTCTTTAATCCCAGCACTCGGGAGGCAGAGGCAAGTGGATCTCTGTTCAAGACCAACCTGGTCTACAAAGAGACCAGGACAGCCAGGGCTACATAGAGAAACCCTGTCTCGAAAAAAAAAAAATGATGGCAGAAAAGATACATGAGTTTTGGGAAAATGTAGTGTGGTAACCAAATCTTGGCTAAAGGTAGGAGGCATCAGGTCTAAGAGGAGTGTTGACCAATAAACGTGCTGGAAAATAAAGACATTTTCCATGGCGAGTCATGGAGAGTCAGAGACGTGCCTGCAGTCATGCCAGCAGTCATGCCATGGTGCAGATGTGAAGATCATAGGACCGCTTGTGTGATCTGGATATCTGTTTCCACCAGGGGCCTGGGGGTTGAACACTGGTCGTTAGGCTTGGTAGCAAGTGCCTGTTTTCCCTGAACTATCTTTTTGGCCCTAAAAGTGTGAATTCCTACAGGATCACTGGACTTCCATTTAGATAGGACTAGTCCCATTTGTCAAGGGGGGGGTTCCATGGCAGGAAATAGGAGCCCAGGAGAGGTTAGTCTCGTGCACATTGTATTTGAGCCATCTACGGGCGTCTGGGGAAAGAGGTGCCATAGTCTATTGAGCTTATGGATCTCAAGCTGAAGTTGACACAAGATAAAGGAACCACTGCCATAGTGAACTGGAATGACTGCAAGACGAAAGGGGAATGGTGGTTGGGAAGTAAATCTGCGATAACCGATTTCTACTTCTGAACAGTTTTTCCCTTAGGAAAATACTTCACAGTACAAACTGTAGATAACTAATTTCCCTGGTACATTTAGGACCATAGGATGAAAAGGGTTGTTAGCAATGACAATAATAAACACCTCTGATAAATATTGGTGTAGAGGGGTTAAGCCGTGTATTAGGGAGCATGATTCCAGGGTGAGGACCAGGTATTTGGACTTCCCCAGAACATACTGTTGAGATCAGCATGTTCTGTTCCATTGAGACCCACCAATAGTATGGCTACCTCCATGTCTATAACTCAGTTTGACTAAAGCCTGTGGGTCATACTGATTTTTTAAACTATGCTTGATTTTACTGGAAGGTGGTGTACACAGCTCCTGGAGGTACTGCATTACCAGGTCAATGTGTAGCGTGGACATAGCAGGCTACTCCATTTTCCTCCTCTAAAAGTGCACTGACTATATCAATCTTGGACGGAGGGTGCATCAGATATTAAGCCGACAAGAACAGTGACGGCTCTTGATCTCAGTCAAAAGTCCAAGGAGTTATATGCATGACTAAAAAATTTAAAATAAAACCATTTATTGAGATATACAACATGGTGTTTTAACATACACATATACTGTGAAGCCAAATTATATTTTTGATGGAATAGAAATAGGTACATTCTGTTTTTGCAAGCCCTGAATTGGTAGATTTGGTGTTGAAGAAAAATGGTGAGTTTCTCTCAGTACTGTTAGGCAACATGTGCAGTGACTGTTGGAAATTATGAAAATGGGCAAAGGAGTATGGTTTTTTTTAAATTTTTGCTTTTGGATGAGTTATGTGGAACTTTTCTGGCAAGAAAGTTTACATACTTCAATAGGATGTATTTTCTATTTCTGAACAGCCATAAAAATGACTAAGTTATTTAGTGTCGTGTGGAATTTGGAATCCAACATGCAGAAGCTGGTACCTGCTTGTGCCCCCAGCCTTAAGCTGCAGAGTCATCAGGGCCATTTTTGGTGCAGTGGTCAGACCTTTTTATAGAGTGCAGAATGATCAAAGCTCGAAACCAGTGCTGCTTCCCAGCTGTCAGGGGCTCCTACAGCGTGGTGCCTTCCGCCCCACTTGATACCATGTGCCAGGCTGTTCCCCTTCCACCTGCCACTTTACTTAGCTGCCTGTTGGATTTCTCTTATTATTTACTGTCCCTAAACTCACAGCCCATGTTTTAGAGACAAAATCATCTTTGCAAAGGGTGGTATCCTTAATTGGGGGGTGCTTGTCTTTGACCATATTTACTTAGCTAGGTTTCAAATGCGGTAACTTGTTATTATTTGGGTTGGGTATTGTGAACCATTACTGTGGTTGTTCTTTCAAAATATACTTCTGCCATGAGGTTCAGAAGTGTGCTTTGGCACCTACATTGGCACAGACAGTTACAGTTCACTAGTAAAGACCCTTCTGTGGAATGAAGCCGTTGTCCTGAGAATGCACTCATATCACTGAACAGTGGGGATGATGTCTGAGAAATGATCCAGGCAACTTGGTTACACGGACATCAGAGAGTGACCAGCGGAGACTGAGACAGCTGTGAGGCCCCCACCCCACCCCGTATATGCAGCCTATTCCTTGACCCATGTTGTATAGCGCATAATTAGTTGGATAGGACTTGGGCTGCTTATCAGCTTTTCAGTGGTGGGAATGGAGGGAGAGAGACCAGGAATCATGGAGAAAGGGCTTATGGAAATTGAATCAAAGTACAGTAAGGCACTGAGGAAGACAGTATCTTAGATGGGCTCTAGATAAGTCAAAACAGAGTGTGCAGGATACAGACTCTTGGGCTGAGGGAGTTCTCTATGGTGTGGGTTGTAGAGACCATTGCTGTTAGTTCACAGTGGCACCTGTCAAAACCCGATTCCCATCCTTACCCTCACTCACCTTCCAAGGAATTGTAGAGGCATCATCTTCCTGTCTGCTCTTTTCAGTGTCTGCCAAAAGAAGTCTGCTGGCCCACATGGAAGGGTCTTGTTTAGCAAGTAAGGGGCGATGATGTGCAGACAGCCCTCTTTGCCTGCTGTCTTAGTTCTGTTGTTATGAAGGGATGCCATAACCAAGGCAACTCATAGAAAACATTCAGTTGGGGCTTGCTTAGTCCATTATCATCTTTGTGGGGAGTGTGGTGGTAGGCAGGCAACCATGATGCTGGAGGAGTAGCTGAGAGCTTTACACCTTGATCTGCAGTTAGGAGGCAGGGAGATGGAAGAGGGAAGGAGGGAGGAGAAGAGAGATTAAAAGAGAGAGAAAGAGAGAGACAGACTGAGACTGGGCCTAGTGTGGGCTTTTGAAACCTCAGAGCCTACCCCCAGTAACACACCTCCTCCAGCAAGGCCACACCTCCTAATCCTTCCAAACAGTTCAACAAGTTCATACAAATATATATGCCTGTGGTGGGGTGGGGGTATATTCTCTTTCAAACCACCTTCCCTAGGATCATGAAATGTTAGATAGTTTCATGGAAACTTTGGAAAGGTATAGACTTACTTGTCATCTAAAATCCAGTAATAAAGTAGGTTGTCATGGTGCCACATGCCTATCATTCTAGCACTTGGGAAGCTGAGGTGGGAGAATAAGGCCACCCTGGGCCATAGGAGAACTTCTATCTTAAAAGAGAGAAAAAAAAAATCTAAAGACAAGGGAAAAGTTTTGGGTGCTCAGATTCCTTTAAAACAGTGGTGTAATATTGATGGTAATAACTGGAAATAGTCAACCTCTGGTGTTCATGTAAGAGCCGCATCCGCCCTGCATACTGAAAGAGGGGGTACGGTAAGGGGACGCTTGTTTTGTCAAACAAATGGGAATCAAACCCAGTCCTTTAATATGCCAAGCAAGTGCTCTGCCACTGAACTGCACCCCCCCCCCACCCCAGCTCTAACTGTTGCTTGGTCTTCAGCAGTCAGGAACAGCCCCACGTGATGTGATTTGCCCATCAGGAAGATGTGTCCCAAACCTTACTACGGCAGGAAAATTCAATTTCTGGGCTGGGCAACAGCTAGCTATAAAGCACACAGAGTGTGGAAGGCCAGCACATGTCTTGGGCAGCCTCTAAGGCCCTCGCAGTTGTAATTTCCCTTAAAAAGTGCAAAGGTGCTTGATTTTTGTGGCACCGGACATCAAACTCAGGGCTTGATACATGCTTCACAAGGCTTTGCCCCAGCCATAAACAGGGAGATGTGTTAAACATGTTGAAATGCAAAGCCCTCTGAAAACCAGTATTTCTCAACTGTTACATTGTCTTATGTCAAAAAGGAAAAGTGGGAAAAGAGCTCAGTTTGGCATTGTCCACTAACTAGACTCGGAAATAAAGCCCTTTTCGTAGCAGACCACTTGCAGCACCCACAGCCATCCCTCGGTTAGGAAAAGCCTCCAGCTGTCTATCCCATAGGTGATGTCGTGCTCTTCTCAAGTGTAGCCCTGAGGGCCTTTGGAAGGATTGAGCTCAGCCTGGGGTCATCTCAGCATAGATTAGCAGGTACCATCTACCTTGCTCACTGTGGGCATCGTGTTTGTTGACTCAGAGCTTGAGTCCTCAGGAATAGGTTAAATCAGCCACTAAACTGTGTTTCAGGACACAAGGGCACACTGTAGCCCTCAGAAGTTTCCTTCCAGATTGTAGAAAACCAAGGTTTTCAGGCAAGAAATGCAGCTTTTAGCAATGTTTATGTGACTTTGAAATTATCAGTAGTGTGTGATACTGAGGGACCTGTTTCTTCCTGGCCACTCTCTAAGTGGTAACTGAGCAGTGCACCCTCCCTGCTTCCCAAGGTCAGAATGGTTTTAGGAGATGTGTACAGTCGCTAGAGCTGCTGTGGATATGGCCAGTTAGTCTCTTCCTCACAGCCACGCTAGCTTTGATGGCTTTGTCTTCTGGTATCACAGGCTCTGGAGAACTTTGTTTAAAGAGTTATATCTATGACATCCATGACTTTCTCTCTCTGAAATGTGGTGGCTTCATAGAGGAGTCTCTAGATGATTTTAAAATGGTATTAGTGAGCCTCAGGTCACGGGCTGTGTAAATGGTGGCCCTTTATGGCAGTGGTCACATCAGTGGTGAAAGGAATTACAGTGCTTTTCCTGAAATTTAGCAAGCATGGTCACGGCGATATGCCACATGTTTGTGAGCTCTGGGGGCTGCCTTCACGTAGAACAGCTGTGGCCAGAGGTATCCCGCTTCCTTTGACCCCAGAAAGTATAGTGGATCGGATGGGGACAGCATGTGGACCTCGATTTTCAGACTGTGCATAACCTGAACTAGCGCAGTTGTGGGTCTGCTCACTGAAAACTATTTCAATGGTGAAGTGTAAGCTGAAACAGACAGGAGTGGCCAACGTGCACCAAAAGAAGGCATGAATGACAAGGCCACTTTGGCTGCTCTCTCTTTGCCTTGCTAATGAGAGTCACTGTGTCTCTGGTCTACAGAGCAACCATGTCGTCCGGGCTGTCAGAGTGAGCCATATCCAAAGGATGCTGTGTGATTTAGTGGTTCCCCAGTCATAAAATGGGAGCATGGCTTTAAAACTGTCGCAGAAATAAGCACTTTGTTTTTAAGCAAGCTTGCAAGAAGGAGGATCTAGAATTCCTGATAGATTTAGGAGGAACAATGGGTGGGGGGTGGAAGGATGGACACGCCTGCAATGCAAGCAAGAGGTCTCAAGTCCAGATCCCCACCAGCACCATCATACAAAGCTGGCTGAAGTAGAGCTTGAGGTAACCCTACTCCTAGGACAAAGGGAGGTGGATTCCTGGAGCTCACTCCCAGGACAAAGGGAGCCGGATTCCCAGACCTAACTGAATCATGAGCTCAAGGTTCAGTAGCAGGGCTGGTCTCAAAATTAAGACGGTGAGAGCTGCAGTGGTTAAGAGCACTTGTTGAACTTCCAGAGGACCAATCCCCAGACCCATCAGTTGGCCCACAAATGCCTGTAATCATAGTTCCTGCAGATTCAATGCTATCTTCTGGCCTCCATAAGCAACCGCACACATCTGGCCTGTACACACACACACACACACACACACACACACACACACACACACACACA
>CAJQZJ010035608.1:2162322-2175053 GCA_907164525.1 Lophiomys imhausi | reverse complement strand
CACACACACACACACACACACACACACACACACACACACACACACACTTACACACACTTTTTAAAAGTAAAAGAAATATAAGTTAGGGAGCAATTGAGGAAGACAGCAAACATCAACTTCTGGCCTTCATAGAAAGGGAAAGAGGGAGGGAAGGCAGCTCAGAATTTTGCACCACCACACAAATGTTGTGAATAGACATACAAAATAACCAAGACATGGTATATCATTTTTTAAAAATAGTCTCATTGATAATAGATGTACAGCCTCAACCAGATTCAATGAATTAAGTGGTATGTCCTTAATGCACTACCACACTGCCCGCCCACGCCCAGCTCATGTGCAACTATGTAGGTGGCATGCAGTTGCTCCTCCTTGGTGTATTTGGCTTTCAAAGGGGTGATGGCATTGGCCATTGACCTCTGTCTCGCAGTGAAAAGTGACTGCTTTGATATTTAACAGAACTGAAAACAACTCTGAAAGGGCACAAACAGGCCTGCCCAACAAAATGTAGGTAAGGCCAAGTACTCATGACCCGAAGCATCTCCCCATAGAGAGCTAACAAAAAGGACGGGACCATGCCTGAATGCCTGTGGCCAGCCGGGATGCTGCCCTCCTCCTTCCCCAATGCGAGGTGTGTGTGGCGTCCATTTTTTTTTCTTTTTGGCTATATTTTCCCTACAGAGATGTGACAAAGAGAAGTAGACTTTCTAGGGCGTTTGTTTATATTTCCGAAGACCTGCACAATTACTTATGAAATAACAATTTGTCTAATTGAGGTGAACTTAATTAACATAGGTTTATCACATTAAATCTATAAACAACTGAGTTCTAGTGCATTTGTGATTTTGAACAGCTCACACTCCAGGCTAGTCTCTGACTATCTTTACCACCCCAGGCAGAAACCTGACACTGATTACGTATTGCCCCCATGGCGAGTTTTGCTTCCTTACTACTTTTCAACCTCCTCCTTCCAGTTTCTATGGATTTGCCTATTCTAAAAAATATGTGGTGTATCTAACTTGGTATGCTTTCAAACCCTATACCTGATACTATAGCATATACATACCTCCTGTGTTCCTTTTTTGTGGCTAAAGATTATTCTGTTGTGCAGATACACCACAGCATTCTCACTTGTGATCTGGTGATGGGTATTCGAGTTTCACACCCTGTGGTTGTAAAAAGGATGCTGCTGTCGATATGGGTGCACAAGTATTTGACAAAACCCCACAACACACAGTTCCAGAGGCCAGGGGTCTATGGACAAAGTACTCATCAAGTCCTTTCTGTGTTCTGCTGTCCACTTCCGAGTGTGCATCCCTGGAGTCTCTGTGTGTGTCCAGCTACCCTTTTCTTACAGAGACACCGGGCAGAATTGGATTCATATACCCCTAAAAGCCCAAGTTTAAGTTAATCACTCTTTAAAGGCTCTGTCTTCAAATGCAGTGCTATTTTTAGGCATTGTGGGACAGGGCTTTGACACGTGGGAAATGCAGAGAGATACACTTTCTCCATTCTGTAAGGCTGCAGCTGGTGTGCTCCCCAGAGGTGGGAGGTGCCTGCCCGATGCTGGTTCCCTGTGTTGCTTTACTGCCTTGGCTATGTGTGACCCTGGAAAACTGGGGAACCTAGATGTAGACTTTCCAGTGAGTGGAAGTCCCTGTATAGGGAACCCGTGGCTTTAAACTGTGGTGAGTAGCATGTGCTGTCCTTTTCTGGAAGGTCTGAGTAATTTCTGCCTGGATATTGGCCCAGAAAGGTGGTGCTTCAGGTCACTGATGTTCCTGACAGGTTATATGACACTTCACAATGTATTGTAGCATTTCCCAAATAGTCTTGTGATCCTTAAAAACCTGTGACTGCGTAGCCAGCATGGTGGTGCACGCCTTTAGTCCCAACCCTCGGGAGGCAGAGGCAGAGACAGCTGGATCTCTGAGTTCAAAGCCAGCCTGGTCTACAGACCCAGAGAAACCCTGTCTTGAAAAGCAACAATACAAAACAAAAAAGTTGTGGCTGATTGACCTGACATGAGTTTGCCGTTAGGATGATTTTTAACCATTTCAGAGACATTCCCAGTGTTGTACGCCTCTGTCCAACTATAGCCGTCGACCTCTACGGGTTTCCCACATGGAAACGGCTCATTCGGTAGTGCCCATACCCTGTCCCCAACCCACCCCCTCCCTTTTTCTATTTTCTGCCCTTGTCACCTGCTGTTTCATAACAGCCATAACCGTGGAGGTAGGAAACCGGAACTGGTTGGGCTTTGTGCCAGGAAAGGATTGGGATTAGGGAGGTCACCTGGGAACAGGGATTCGGTCTGGGCTCATTGCCATCCTCCATCCTCGTTAGCTGTTAACCTTTCCCTGAAAGCCGGCCGTGAACCAGATCTATGCATCTGCGCAGTGACAGGGTTAGTACCTTAGGGTGTGGGGAGGATCGACCCAGAGACCCAGAGAAAGGATCATTTCACACGGGCTCAGAGTCGATCCACGTCCCTGTGCAGAGTGCGGAGCAAGCGATGTGCGATTAAGAGCCTGGCCCCTCTGCCACGGGAACACTGTCGTTACTATCCCTCTGCTTGCAGACCTACATCGGCTCGATCATCGCCTCCCTGAACCCCTACCAGCCCATCGCCGGCCTGTATGAGCGCGCCACCATGGAGCAGTACAGCAGGTGCCACCTGGGCGAGCTCCCACCCCACATCTTCGCCATCGCCAACGAGTGTTATCGCTGCTTGTGGAAGTGCCATGACAACCAGTGTGTCCTTATCAGGTGAGTTGGAGCAGGGAGGGCTAAGGGGTGGGTCAATTGTGCCCAGCTCAGCACAACCACTGCTGGTACAGAAGCTCTCCAGCCAACCTACCTCCTGCTGAGGGCGCTCAGAAAACGCGGAGCTCGCCTATGGTCTGTCCTCGTAGGCCCTCCATTTATTTATTTATTCGCTCATTTATTCATTCCCATTTTCTTTCTTCCAAATTTTCTTGAAGTATTCATTGGGCTGCTTCAAGAGTGGTCTGTCCATCTGTTTATTTAATGATAGATGGCACTTTCATATTTGAAATATTTTACATATTCTAGAGTGCTAGTCACAATGCTTGAATGTTTGAGCAATACTTTTTTCTGTACTACAAAGAAAATCTACTATGTAGAAATCACCCTAGGTAACAATGTCCTCGTTTTGAGAATTTTTTAAAATAATGGGAATGACCCTAAGCCAGTGGTTCTCAACCTGTGGGTCGCGACCCCTCAGGAGGTCAAATTACTTTTCTTAGAGGTTACCCAAGACCAGTGAGGAAAAAAAAAAGGATATTTGCGTTATGATTCATGACGGTAGGAAAATTACAGTTACGAAGTAGCAATGAAAATAATTTTATGGTTGGGGGTGATCACAACATGAGGAACTGAAGGATTACAGCATTAGGATGGTTGAGAACCACTGCCCTAAAGTTTATCTATGAATTAGGTGGAGAAGGAAAACTTGCGGTGCATGTTTTAAGTGAATGGTACAAGGGCATGTTTACTTAAATTTATTTTGCGTTAGGTACGAGATGGCTGTTTGAGCAAAGTGTAACTTGCTTATATAATTTTGCGTCTTTAGTTATGAGATAGGATTTTACTGTGTAGCCCACACTGCTCTCAAACTGTCAGCATTCCTTCTGCATCAGCCTCCAAGGTGTGTGATTACGTATATGTGTCAACATACTCAGCTTTTATTTATTTGAAAAATAAAGTACTAGGCCCTCCCTCCCCCATCTTAAAAACCTTTCCCACTAAGTACAGCATTTAAAAAAGAACTGGAATACATTTTTATGTTTCTGAAATTTTATTAGTAAAGAATACAAATTGACCCACTGCATGTACCCCTCCATCCCCGGGCATCCTGTTGGAACCTACTGTTTGGACTGGGAGCCTGTTCCAGGGGTGGTGGGCATGCTCTGGATGATGCCCAACACAGAAGCGTTGAGTGTCCTGAGGTTTCCATGGAGCATCAGAGCACTTCCTTCATTTATCCTTCCAGGCGGCCACTCACAGGACATGGCAGTTACCGAGGAGTGACAGTTCAGGGAACTGCTGTTATGAATGATTTTGACAGCTGTTTTACATGGCTTCTAGCCTCAACTTGTAACAAAATAATTATAAGATTTCAAGAAGGGAGGAAGTGGAAAGGACAGTTTGGTTTATGGGGGGGAGTACATAGACACCCCCCCCCCATTTCCAGTTCTATGAAAGTAAGACACAGGGAGCAGATGGAGAGCCGTATGTCATTTTTGGACCTCAAGTCAATCAAGCTTGCCAAAACTGTAGCCCCATGTTACACAGACAGACCACCTGGTCATGGACACAGCCAGGTAATGGGCGGACTTCATCACATGGCAGACCAGTTCACAGATGGCAAACAGTGGATCAGAGGCTGAGCAAACTATTCCTGTTGGGGAGGGGTACCAGTCGAGCCCCTCCCACAGACCCCAGGCAAGAGAATGGAGAGTGTGCCTGAAGACATTGAGATGTGTTCATACTGTCAAACGTCTTACGACCGGATTATGGTGTACTGTTCTCTGTGCCAGGTGGGAAGGCATGGAACCCTTTCGCAGCCTTTGATTTGAGATAGTGACCATTGCAAGTGCCACGCAGTTTTCATAGGGCAGGATCTGCCCATTATACTTGGTGAAAGCTTCCCAGCTTTTTGAACAAATGGAAATTACATGTACACAAATGACTGAACTAATGTCCCCTCCCCCAAAGCATGCAGAGAGGCAGATGGACCCTTCTCTTCATCCCTGTAACATTGGTGACATGTGAGGCTGTAGAAGTGACTTGGATCGAGCTCTCAGTGTGTTCAGCAATGTAAACAGGGATTGGGCTAATTCACAGTTAATCACCTGAAGCTACCCATCTGGTACAGAAATAACTTTAAAGGACAGCATGCCTAGTCAAGTGGCTTGACTGTGACTCAAACACTATGTGAGGTTGTTGTTCTGTTTTGCTTTTGTAAGTCAGGGTCTGTGTTTGTAGTCCAGGCTGGCCTTGAACTCATGATGCACGTATCTCAGTCTACTGAATTCTGGGATTAAAAATGTGCTACCAGCTGAGTGGTGGTGGTGCACTCCTTTAATTTCAGCACTCAGTGAGGCACAGGTAGGTGAATCTCAGTGAGTTCTAGGCCAGCCTGCTCTACAAAGTGAGTCCAGGTCAGCCAGGGATACACAGAGAAACCCTGTCTCGAAAAACCAGAGAGAGAGAGAGAGAGAGAACACCATATTCCTTTTTAAATTAAAAAAAGAAAGAAAACCATTTTTTAAAGAACTTTAAAGCAAAGTTGCTAGCTACAGGCGTCTGTTTGGTTTCCTCAGGCCTGAAGTGCCCCCTGGTGGACTCAGTATGTTTTACTAGTCTCCCAAACTCTCTCAGGGTCATTAAAATCAGAGAATATTCTTTTCCTAGCCCTCTGCATTATCAAGGAAATAAAAAGGCAAAACAAGCCTGTTTGGAACTGGACAGGGCTTTGCGGCTCATCCTTGGCTGAGATCCCCAGGTGGGTGTGGCAACACCAGGCCTAAACTTCCAGTCTAGTCTAATGTTCCAGTCTGTGCCTCTTTATTTATCTCCTTTGCCAGAATGTCTGGGTCCTAAACTCCACATTTTTGAAGAAATCTAATTAATTTTTTAAAATGTGTGTGTGTGACTTGTACCTGCATAAGTTAACATGCATCATATCAGACACCAGAGGGACTGATTACCAAGTGTATCTGGAGTTACAGGCAGGTGTGAGCTGTCTGATGTGTGTGCTGGGAACCCAACCAGGGTCCTCAGCATGAGCAATACGTGCTCTCAACTGCTGAGCTGTCTCTCCCTTAAATTCCTCTTTTATTTTACTTTTTAATGGACATGTAAATGGACACTTATGCTGTTACAAGCTTTAAGTTACATATATGTAACTTTAAACTCACTTAAGGATTTTTCCCCCTTGTAATTAATAAGGTTAGCATGAAGCCTTTATTGACCTTGCACATTTGACCTTAACCTTAGGGGGCTCTCTCTCTCTCTCTCTCTCTCTCTGTATGTGTATCTGTCTGTCTCTATCTCTGCGTGTGTGTATCTGTCCCTCTGTCTGTGTGTGTGTGTGTGTGTGTGTGTGTGTGTCTAAGTAGGGAGAGTTTCACTTCAACCTTCAAACTGTTAAGTACAGTGAAAGTTCCCCCCTGGGAAATAGCAGAACAGAATAATTCATGAGGGCAGGGAATGGAATAGTAGAACCACATCTGACTGGACAATTCCAAACTACTTTGGTAAAGGTTGAAGTAGAATAGCTTCCTTCTTAGACTGACACAGACAGATTTGAGTTTCCTGTTTAAAGGAAAAATTAATCGAGCTTGGAGTCCATGTGCTCTCTCAGAGCTTCTGCTTGATTGTGCAGCACTTGACATGAGTGACTCCATTTTGATTTAATCTAGTCCTCTGGGGCCTAGTAGTACAGAGTTCCATACAAAGTGGCACCCTTCTGTAACTTTTGGATGGGTAGAAAGCTAAGGCTAACTTCTCTGTGCAGCTCCACACCAGGACAACGTGTGGTAGATGGCCAGCCTTTGGTAACTGTCAGTGAAAGGATGAACAGTTCAGAATGAATGTTGTTGGTTCAGGGTCTTTGCTTACTTTGTGTTTGGAGTTTTCAAAAACAGTGCCGTTTCTTAATTGCATATTTTATATCACAGAACAGTAGCTGGGTACTTGATCTTTTTTGTTTCCTGGAGTGTGTCCCACTGAGTACTGAGCCAAATTTGTGTGTTGAGTTAGGAAGGGACTATGTGGCACAGAGCATGTTCTATGACTCACATTAAAAAGAAGATGAAGGGGACCCAGGTTCAAATCCCAGCACCCACATGGCAGTTTACAGCTGTCTGTAATGGCCAGGCGTGGTGGCACATGCCTTTAGTCCCAGCACTTGAGGCAGAGGAAGGAGTATGTCTGTGAGTTTGCGGCCAGCCAGGTCTACAAAGCAAGTCCAGGACACCCAGGGCTACTCAGAGAAAAATGGTCTATAAAAAAACAAACAAACAAACGAAAAACAAAACCAAACAAACACCAAAACAGAAGAAGGGCACGGACGATGACAGTCAGGAATGGGACTGAGAGAAGCTCCAAGATTTTCTCTGTGGAGAAAATGAGGCTCAGACCTGGTAAGTGACGGTCTACAGATTGCTACTGCCATTTGCCACAACCTTTGAGCTTAAGTCCTTTAGACACTAGAGACGCCTCATTAGTTAGCTACCAACTAGGAAATGATAGAAATTAGATTTGGTCTGATTTATATTTTGAGAAAATTGTGTGGTTTTGGAATTTGATTCATAGGAAGGGCATGATTGATCAGGAGATAAAAACAAAAGGGCCAAAGTGGATACGTTTCAGGCTCTACAGTGGGCTCATCAGTGAGTGTCTCAGCTTCTCAGTCCTGCCCTGCACTTGCAGTGGAAGCAAACTCAGGATGCAAACAGGTGGGAGGGCTGCATTCTACTGAGAAGTTTATTTACAAGCAGGAAGATAGAACATAAGGACACAGGCATGGGTCTAGAACAGTGCCAGCACCGACGGACTGCTGACAGTCCAGCCGTCCCAGGGCCCCAAGACTGTCAATGCTACCGCCCTCTCCCGCAGGTGTCTCTCCTGCTTCCTCCATGATTTCCAGAGCACATTACTTCCAGTACCTTTGAACCGCACTGCTCCTGGTATTTTGACTTCTGTTTATGATAATTTGGCATAATTACTCAAAAATCTCTAGTATGTTACATGTTGGGGTGGGGGTCCACATTTGGTTTTATGACTTAAATAAGCCATCCTGATTTCCTCTCAAGCCGTCTCCTTCTCTTCCTTGAACCATAGTCTCTCTGGGGTTTCTTGTCTCTGATCCTCTCAGTTCTGTCTTCCCTTCTCCACTTTTTTCCCTCAGAGTTTTCATGGTCCCCCAAGCACCCACCTATGCAGCTTCTCCGAGTCCTGAGGTGTCATCCTCCTGGATCTCGTAGGGGGACCTCCAGGATTGGGTTCTGAACTCTCATCATTTTCTCCCCAAAATATGTTCCACCTCCCACCTTTCTCAGCCACAATTCTCCAGCTGCCCTGTCCAAGGCTGAGGTCAGAAGCCACTCTTTCTTCTGGGAGTTAGTTTTTTTTTTTTTTTTCTTTCTCTCCAACTTAAAGTAAAATTATTGAGTCGAGCGTGCTAATCGTAAGTATAAGGTGTGGTGAGTTTTGGCAGATATGGAAACTTTTGCCAGCATCTGGGTCATCATGCTGATAAGCTCACTGGTACAGATCATTCCTGACCCTCTTTGCCTCTTACTGATCCCTCAGGCTGGGTCTGTCAGGGATGCTGTGCATGCTCCCTCCACAGCCTGGCTAGCTCTCTCCCCACCCCATCCATCCCCCATCCCCCATAAGTGAGCTTTGTCTGCCACAGCATGAAAACTTGGGTTTAGGGAACTTTATCTGTTTCAATCAGGGGATTTCCCTGGTTAGCTTCTCTTGACTTTTGTTTGCTTATTTTGCCTTCAGTCAGGGTCTCACTAACCTCGCTAAGTAGGCAAGGATGACTTTAAACTTCTGATCCTCCTGCCTCCACCTCTGAGTACTCTGGCTGTAGGCATGCCCACCATACCTGGTTTGTAAGGTGCTGGGAATCAAATCCAGGGCTTTGCGAATGCTAGGCAAACACTCTACCTACCAAGCTGCTCCACCCCTAGTCCTGCTTTTTGTTTTTAAGAATTCAGCCAACAAAACCCATACCAGTTCAACGTGCACCTATAAAGGAACTCGGAGCCATTTGGCAGTTTCCTTGAACCTTTCTCTTCTATTTGTGCTCTACTCAGTCTTGCGTGACTTCAGCACCAGCCATAGGCTAAGCACTGGGCTGTACCAGGCCAGGTATGTGAAGAGGACTGTTAAGCCCTGACCCAGGATTCCCTTTGTGAATAAAAGATAACTCAGCCCACACTGGCTTAACTCCCACACTTTACTAACCCATTTCTAGCTCATTAGACTCAGCTGCCCCAGGCAGACTTGTGTCTGATTTTTTGGAGGGTTTTGCTTTTTGATCTCACTGTTGGTTTGTATTTGTGAGTATTTGTTCTCTGCAGGGAGAGCACAATGTCTCCCTGACTTGTTGCCAGGACCCAGCAGAGCCCTTGCTATCATGCATTTTTTTTTTTTTTTTTTTTTTGGTCTGGAATCATGATATCTCCTATCCTCAAGCCTAATGCCTACATAGGAGATGAGGTACCTGTGTTGGGCCTGGACCAACGGACATTCCCTGAATGCCCATGGCACCTAGCCTGGATTCAGGGGTATCTGTCACCTGAGTCATTTCCTCTTTTTAATAAATGTAGTCCATTACTTAATCATTCCTTATAGTGCCCTAGACCTTGGCACAGCACAGGACTTTGAGAACTCAGGGACTCCTGCCAGTCTTCCACCACACAAGATGACTTCTGTGTGGCCATGCTCTTCCTGACCCTTCTGCTTTGCTTTCCTGTCATATTTGCTTCTTGCTTCGTCTGTCCCTCTGCATTGTATTTGCTGAACATGGAGCTGTACACAAAATAGATGGGGCTCTCCTCTCCAGTTCTCTTTTGTGCCTTTCCTCCAGCTCTAATTGTGTTACATGTACACAGGATCTGATCAACCATGAGCTAGGAAATAACTGTGCCTGGAGGAGACAGCTGTAGCGGATCTTCCTGCAGGGACCCTTCATCCTTATGAGTATCCTCTCAAGGACTTTGTTCTTTAAGGTGACCTTAATGGACCCAGCACACTCACCAGCCATGGGCTGCATCTTCTGGTATCACCTTCCCTGCCTTCTGTGCTTTTGCTTCATTAAATCTCCCCCAGAATCCTCCTGTTTGCTCCGCCAGCCTCATATTTGCCAGACATCACAGCTGAGGTGTCCTTTGCTTCTCCCCTCTGTCTCCTCTGTCTGAAATGCTTTGTTCACTTTCCCTAGCTGTTACTAAATGCACAACATCCACAGGACCTTGAAGTGAGACACTGGTGTTTAGTGTTGAGCCAAACACTTGGCCCTTGCCTCCCTTCCCTTGCAGAATCACTGGGAGAGTAGTCATGTCATGTGGTTTCCATCCTTCTGTGATGCTGCTGGTTTCATTCTTCTGCTCATCTACCTACGTTGTCTCCCCAAAAAGTACTGCGACTGTGTCCCTTCGTTTAACACACACACAGCAAGTGCCCACCTGAGCAGGTGCTGTTTGAGTACTGGGGACGTGCTTGGGAACAAGACAAAATAAAGATTCTTTCACTTGCAAAGCTTCCCTTATTTGAAAGGGACCGCTCTCTCCTGAGTCTAGCATAAGAAGCAGCATATGGGAGGTCAGAGGTGAACGGGCCAGCAGGAGAAACAGCTGCCGCCTCCCTTGAACTCGAGTTCTTTAGCAGCAGGCAATTTAAAAATTGCATTTATCAGTCGGTTGTGGCGGTGCACACCTTCAATCCCAGCACTCAGGAGCCAGAAGCAGGTGGATCTCTGTGACTTCAAGGCCAGCCTGGTCTATCAAGTGAGTCCAGGACAGCTGGGGCTGTTATGCAGAGAAACCCTGTCTCAAAAAAAAAATTGCATTTATTATTTGAGTGGCAGAGGAGAACATGATGTGTGGAGGTCATTGACAACCTGCAGGAGTCTGGTTATTGTTCGTTCCATGTATGTTTAAGAGTGAAATCAGGGGGCTAGAGAGATGGCTCAGCGGTTAAGAGCACTGGCTGCTCTTCCAAAGGACCCAGGTTCAAATCCCAGCACCCACATGACAGTTCACAGCTGTCTGTAATTACTGGGTGTGGTGGCACACGCCTTTAACCCCAGCATTCAGAAGGCAGAGGCAGGAAGATCTCTCTGAGTCCACGCATAACCTGGTCTACAGAGTGAGTCCAGAACAGCCAGAGATACACAGAGAAACCTTGTCTTTAAAAAGAAAAGAAAAGGCCAAACGGCTGAAGATTGATGCTGTAATGTATGGAGAAAAATTGGGAACTGTCCAGGCAGCCACTGGTATGTCATTTCTTAGTTTTGGAAGCTGTTGGCCCTGCACTTCCTGTATAATCAGATATATTTATCCCTCTCAGGTCTCTGATGTGGTTGAAGACTAGATAGCTAGAGTCTCATAGTTAAATTTTGAGTTGTTTCAGAATTAAGAGGGTGTTCTGGATCTAAGAAGATGTTTTTTAAAATTGTGATGCAAGTTAGGATGGAAGCTGAGTTGGATATAGAACTTTAAACTCATGGAGATGGTTAGATAGTAGAATGTTAAAGTCAGGTGCCAAACACATATGGACTGGACATTGGGAATGCATGCTAAGCCATATAACTCTCATAATTGTGGCCTAATTTTTTCTGTTATTTTGTATTATATTTATTGTTATAAGAGAAAGAGCCATTTGTTGGACTGAAAGGGGGAGCCTTTGCAGGGAGGAAGATACACCTTAAACTTAAAAAAAGTAAGGGTATGGGGGTGTTGAGGGGGAAGAGGGTGGAACTGGAGGGGGGAGTAGGGAGGGGATTGCAATTGAGATGTAACTTGAAGAAATAAAAAATAAAAAAAAGAGTAAAGTCAGGTTCCTGAACGAGCTAACCCAGACTCAGAAAGATGCACATGGCATCTATTCACTTATAATTGGATTTTAGCCATATAGTACAGGATAACTATCCTACAACCAACACACCAAAAGGATCAGGAACATGGACTTTGTTATCTATCAAAGGGACAATTTGCCTTAGGGGTGCTACCATGTAGGCCCCCAGTGCAAGAGGAAGCTTTTAGCTCTCATATGGCTGTTGAACTGAGAGGGGCTGATATGTAGGGACACTCCACATCAGAGGAATGGGATGGGTGGGAGAGGGAGGAGAGAATGGGAGGATGGAACAGGGAGGGGTGGAAGGAGGGCACTATGATGGAGATGTAACTTGATGTAATGAATAAACATTATAATTTAAAAAAATAAGAATAAAGTCAGGTCATCAGGCTTGGTGGCAAGCACCCTTAGCCACAGAGCCTTCCTCCTGGACAGGCCAAGGGATTTTGATCTCCATCCTCCCCTCAGTCAATGGTGATTTGTTTCAAGGAATGTAGTTCCTTTCATGAAGTTAGTTGTTTCAAGAAGACACATCTTTCTTTAGAAACCGAAACTTGTGTGTTTTGTCTTTCAGTGGTGAAAGTGGGGCTGGGAAGACCGAAAGCACCAAGTTGATCCTCAAGTTTCTCTCCGTCATCAGCCAGCAGTCTTTGGACTTGACCTTACAGGAGAAGACATCCTGTGTTGAGCAGGCCATCCTCCAAAGCAGGTATCGCATTGCTTGTCTGCCAAGCCGTAGGGCTTGCTTTTCTTCTGGAGTGGAATAGCTCTAATTGGTCCATCTGTTTCTCTTCTCTGCTCACTTGTTACGATTCCTCAAGAGATCTCAGCTGGACACCTTTTGCCAGCTGAGCCACTGGGGAGGCAGAGGCAGGCAGAGCTCTGTAAATTCAAGAACTGAGGCTAACAAAGAGAGCTCCAGGCTAACCAGGGAGACACAGTGAGCTTCTGTCTCACCTCCTAACACCACCTTAACACCTGCCAAAATAGAAACGACCTTAACCTGTACCCAGCACTCTCTGGAACCTTCAGCAACACCCACTTTGACAGAGGAGCTCCGGGTCCTTCCTTCCTTCCTTCCTTCCTTCCTTCCTTCCTTCCTTCCTTCC
>CAJQZJ010035608.1:2097956-2162312 GCA_907164525.1 Lophiomys imhausi | reverse complement strand
TCCTTCCTTCCTTCCTTCCTTCCTTCCTTCCTTCCTTCCTTCCTTCCCCCCCTCCCTGTTGGGCCATTCAGCAGGGTTCTGAGAGGCAGACTAACTAGGGCTGCTGGTTGTGAAGGACTCACACATACTAACCCAGATGCCTTGTCCAGTGAGCTGGGCATTCTCACTGAGAACAGTGCTGTCAGCATGAGCAGAGGGCCACAGCCTCCCCTGGGACAGATCAGCAGCACCCAGCCCCAGCTGGGATCCTTGGAACCCTGACGGAGGGCTATGTGGCCTAGTATCATCTACAGACTCACTTGGTATCTGATTTGTGCCTTGTAAGGTTGTAGAACCAGTAGAGGCATTACAGACACTGGATGCTGAGAAGTGTTCGGGGTGGGGGGTGGGGTCAGCAAACTACAGCCTAGTACAATATCCTGCAATTTTTTTTTGCTGTTATTTTTAATTGGGAATTCAGCTCAGTGGTAGAATGCTTATGTAGCATTTTCAAGGTCTAGGGTACCATGCATGCACTTGTACACACAGAAATACACACACACACACACACACACACACACACACACACACACACACATTCTTTTTAAATTGCAATTATGTATATACACCTTTAATTTTTAACTATGTTTCCAGCACACAACTCAATAGCAACGGTTATCACCATTCATTTTGAGACTTCTTCATCTACCTCCAGCAGCCTTCTCTGTAAATAATTTTCTTGGGACCCTGCCATGCTCACTTGTGTTGTTTCTGGCAGCTTTTAAATGACAGTGGCAGCACTTAGTACTTTCAGCAAGGACTGCATGGTCTGCAAAGCTGAAAACGTTATCTGGTCCTTTACAGCCCCGCCTGTTAACACACTTGGTCTAGCCTGACTCCATTTTACAGTTGGAGCTGATCCAGAGATGTTAAATAAATTACTTCCAGGCTGTGCCGCAAACAAGTGAAATGTCCAGGATTGAGAGGTTTTCAGCTCCTTGGACGTGAGCTGTTCTGTGCAGCTCCCAGGCTGGGTGTCAACCAAATGCATTTGTGCCGAGCTGAGCCACGTGGTCCCCTTAGCTGTGCAGCCTCCTCTCACAGTGCAGCTATCTACCTTCCTTGTTCTCATTCAAGGGGATGTTCAGAAAAAGCCCTTTTCGCCAAGTGTTAGAAAAGCTGGCTTGGGCTGGAAAGATGGCTCAGCCATTAAAGGCTAGGCTCACAACCAAAAATATAAGAAAAGCTGGCTCTTCTTTAAATAAACAGTCAGGCTGGGCACTGTGGGCACAGATTGCTCACATGTGTGTCTTGGAGCATTTGCCCTGATTGGTGCTCTGTTGTCCTCCCTCTGTTCACAGCCCCATCATGGAAGCATTCGGCAACGCGAAGACAGTATACAACAACAACTCCAGTCGCTTTGGGAAGTTTGTTCAACTGAACTTCTGTCAGAAGGGAAACATTCAGGGTGGAAGAATTGTAGATTGTATCCTGTTTCGTTTCATAGTTGTCTGTGCAATGAGCTCTGTCAGTGAAATCCTTGGTCACTTATTATAAGGGCCCCAAAAGAACGTGAAACACTTGTCACTCTAGTTCAAGCTTGTTTTTGCTTTAATATTATTGCATTTGGCCTATCAATTATTTTATAAAATAAATGGCCATTTTTCCTTTGGAAATATCACATATTATGTCTGTAGTCTAGATTCACTTACTAGTCTGTTTTCTGTTGCTATAATGGAATGTTTGACTGGGTACTTGATAGAGAAAAGCAGGTTTTTTCTTCTTTTTAATAAATAGCTTTATGTAGCTATTAATAGCTATTGTTATGGCTTTAATAGCTCACAGTTTGAAGGGCTGAAAGTCCAAGGTCAGTCATTTATTCAAACTCTGGTATAAGCCTTCTAGCTCCATTGTAACATGGTGGATGGTGTCATAGAGGGGGTATGTGTGAGAGATCACATGACAGGGCTGGACCATTCTTGACTATCTAGTCTCAAGAAACTGGCATGCCTATGAGATCAGCATTCACATAACTGTAATAATTTTGACCTAGGCACCTCCTATTGTGCCCCACCTTGTATAAGGGTCCTACCATTCTTGTACCATAGACCAAGCCCTCTGCACATGGCCCCTTGGGGCTACATTTGAGCCATACCCACCTTGGAACAGTCACGAGGCACTAGCTGTTTGCTTGAAACCAGTCCCATTATTTGACGCCTGCTTGGGCACGTTGGCATTGGAAGTGGATTTAGGTGAAGTGGGCTTTGCTTCGTTTGATGCATTTTGGCACCAGTAACATCAATGTCGGCAGATCAGGGAGGCATCACTCCAAGTCATGACTGGCCCTCCCTCTGTGTCTGTTTTCTTCCTTGACTTGTAATTACTTCTCACATGAAGATTTATTAGAAAAAGTAAGTAACTGTGACTACAGTTTTCCTATAATGACAATTTTTAGAGATTGTTTTGTAATAAGGGATGAGAATATTTTTTTTAAATATAAATTTGGTTTCTCCCCACAGAACCGAGTAGTGAGGCAAAATCCTGGGGAGAGGAATTATCACATATTCTATGCACTGCTGGCAGGGCTGGATCAGGGAGAGAGAGGTGAGTGGCTCTCAGCTGCAGACAGGTAGATAGTTCCATGTCTTCCATTTAAAACGCTCTGGGAATAAAGGGACACCTTGGAAATGCCCACAATTTTCACCAGTTGCAGTAAACTGTGTGTTGTCAGAGGACTAAACCAACACAGGGAGAAAATTACAGCAGAGAAACCTCTATTTGTTTGTAATCTTAGCGCATTTTAATTTAATAGATATTTGTGAGAAATATATAATGTAATATAATAGCTTTATTTTAGTGTGTGTGTTTGTGTGTGTACCCATGCATGTGTGTCTGTGTGTGTATGCTTGTGTGTATACCCATGCATGTTATCTCTTTTTGCAAGCATGCATGCACACACTTTTGTGTGTGTGTGTGTGTGTGTGTGTGTGTGTGTGTGTGTGTGTGTGTGTGTGTGTGTGAAGCTAGTAGTTTCCATGTTTGTACAGACAGGGCAGAAGTTGATGTCAGGTGTACCCCAGTTGCTCTTTGCCTTACCTTTTGAGATAGGAGCGCCCACGGAACCTGGCACTTGCTGCTGAGTGTGTTGATTGAACCGTGGCATTACGAGCTCACCACCCTGCACGGCTCTTTATGTGTCTGGGCTTGATCTTGGGCTGCTTGACTGAGCCATTGCCCCAGCCCATGCTTGTACTTTTAAAATACACCTAAGTAAAGCTAATTTCTAAAAGTATGTTTTTCTTTTTTATCCTACTAGAGAGTGAACCTAGGGCTTAATGTGTCTTAAGCAAGTCCTTTCTCACTTAACTATCTCTAACCCTAAATGTTTGGCTTTTAAAAGAAAACAATAAAGTGAGACCCTTGTTAATTTCTCTTCTCTGATCCTATTTAATTTAACAAAGCTGTTTTTATTTTCCCTGGATTGCTAAAAATGATCACACATCCTCAAGTGTGATCACTTGGTATATATAGAATTATGTGTGTACTTTAGTTATTAAAGCCAGAATGCAGTCTCCAACATACTCAAGTAAGCAGATAAGTATGTAAACTACAGTGATGTCTTCTGAATTTTGTCAGTCATGCCGGCTGAGTACTGATGTTACATCTTTTTTTGTCTTTCTGTAGAAGAATTTTATTTATCTATGCCAGAAAACTACCATTACTTGAATCAATCTGGATGTATGGAGGACAAGACAATCAATGACCAGGAATCCTTCAGACAAGTTATCGTAAGTTAATTTCTTTTAATCTTCTTGTAAACGTATGGATTTCATTTTACTTTTTTTAAAAGCTTTTTTGTAATGAAAACAGAAATGATTACATTTGGAAGAATGTCTGAGAATAGTTATTTCTTTCCCCTGTAAGCAGTCACAGTGAAGCCTGCTTTCCAGGCAGGAAGGCACTCTTTGGAAGGGATGAGTGGCTGTCAATCAGGACAGATGTGTGGTTCACTGAGAAGAGCATGGTGAGAGTCTGCCCTCCACTCCTAAAAACAAAACCCCCAAATCCTGGTGTTTGCACCCCCACAACAGTTCTCTAGGTTTGAGTTTACAGCTAGGGCTTCTTTTGGAAAACAGGCTCCACAGCCTCGGGACAAGGTAACCATAGGGTTGTCATCCGGATCCTGCAGCCTCTCCATTGGAACCAGCTCTGGTTACATGGATAGTGCTGCTCTTGACTCCTCTGGCTGGTGGCAGCAACAGTCACTAACATCTCTCAGTTTGCACCAAGGCTCTGGGCAATGTGGCTGCATTGAATAAGCCTGGTTGCCACGCACTGTTCACAGCCTATCCAACTGAGTGTGGCTGGTGATCACATCATGGTGGCTTAGTGTCTTCGCTACAGTCCTACCTTCAGGACACAGTGTGTCTGGGGTCAGCTCATCCTTAATTAAAATCGTGTACACACGCTGCTGACACACGTGCAGCTATCGCAGGGTCTCCCCTACCCAGTGTCTCACCTTTAACTCTTCACAGGGGAAAATGCTTTTAAATGTTCTCAGCATATTCAGACCTTTTTTCTTGTTGTCATTCCCTAAATAATGTAGCATAAGAGTCATGTATATATACTGTATTGGACATTGTAAGTAACTTGGAGTTAATTTAAAGTATAAAGAGAATGTACATAGGACATGCACACATATTTGTAAGGGACTTGAGCATTCTCAGACTGTAAGGCCTGCAAGGGAGCCTGGAACCAATCCATTGTGCATGCCAGGGGATGCATGCCCTTACATTGCAATTAGATTACAAGGGATCTCCTGAGTGCTACATGGACTTAGCTCTGCTCTTAGTGACCCTGCGTGACCATTAGAATAATGTCTTCTGAGAGGCTACAGAGCTGGCGAATCGCCTTTCCCCACACAGTACAGGGCTGGTCTGCAAGGAAGCAAATCCCAGACTGAGTCACTGGCCAGGGCTTTCAAGACACGTCAGCCTTCTCGTTGTAAGTCATTCATTCAAAAGTCATAAACTCTCTGATCATTCAGTGTGTGGTGCCTTCAACAATAAGATCTTAACACTCAGTGCTGGTGTGTAACCAAGAACAACAATAGTACTCCAAATAGTTTAGGGAACCTGTGAAGTCTCTCTACGTGACAGGTGATGCACAAAGATGAATGCCATGTGATTCAAAATGTCAATTTCTCACACATAAATTCTTCTCATCCATGTTTATAATCTGGATAGAAGTTGGAAATGGAATTCAGGCTGAGCACAGTAGCTCGAGTCTGAAATCCTAGCACTTGGGAGGCTGAGGCAGGAGAATTGCCATGAGTTTAAGGTTAGCATAATATACAGAGTTAAACCCTGACTCAAAAGACAAAAAAGAAAAAGAAAAGTAAAAAAAGAAAAAAATGAAATTAAAAGCAGACAAGGTAGTAATGTGATCATGTCTCCTTTTTTATCTGTTGAAAATCACACAAATGTACAGACCAAGCAGTGTGATATATCTCTCTCTCTCTCTCTCTCTCTCTCTCTCTCTCTCTGTGTGTGTCTGTCTGTCTGTCCGTTGTATCTCCATCTCAGACACTAACTCTGTCACTATTCTATCTATCCTCAGTTATCAGTATCAAACCTGGAGCTTCACACATGCAAGGCCAGTGCTTTGCCTCTGAACCACACACCCCGGAGACATCCCTGTTTGGTGTATACACCTCTGAGGGAGAGGATTTGTCTAGGAGAGTTGGATTTTGTGAAATATTCTTTAAAGTGCTGTTAACCCCCATATCTGAGTCCTGAGTCTCCAAAGATAGCTAAATTCAGGTAGAAAAAAACTTCTAAAAAGGAGAAAAGAAAGTTGCATCTGCACAAACAATACAACATAAGAACGACTGTTTACATAGCATATGCCTTGTGTTTGGTCTTATGGGTAATCTAGAGGTGGTTGAAGTCTGCAGGGAGGCCAGGCGCAGGGACAGTTGTCTGTAATCTCAGGACTGGGGAGGCCGAGGCAGGATGACTGATGCAAATTTGGAGCCATCCTGGGCTGCTTAGTGAGTTCAAGGCCAGCCTGGGATACATAACAAAACCTTGCCTATAAATATACTATTTAGGATGACTATGCAAATGCTACACAATTTTCATAAGAACTAGATTATGCTTTTGTGGATTTCTTTACATCCCAGGGCTCCTGGCACTAGTGCCCCATAGGTACTGAGAGACAACTGTGTTTTAAGTGGCCTTTCTTCATTTTTTTTCCCACTACAAAGCCTTCTTCTCTCACAGTGTATTTCTTACCATCTTTGTTGAAGAAGTGCTCATCCTTACTCCTGATGCACAAGGGAAAAGAGCTTGCCTCCGGAATTTCTTCTTCTGTTTATGCTCATTTCTTGAAGCTGAATAAAGATAGTTTGTCATTAAAAGACGCTGTTGGTATAGACAGACAAGATTGGTAATCATCTAGTCTAGTCTTACTGCAGGCCCCACTGCCAGAGAGCTATGGCCACCAGGAGGCATTGCCAGTGACCACCGTGGGTGCTGTCCCCTCTCTTCCTCTAGGGGCATCATTTCCCTATAAAAAAAAACCAGTTCCTTTCTGTTGGCTTGGAGTCAATTTAGGAAGCATGTCTTTCGTAATCCCAGTGTTTAAACTTTATGGTGACATTGAAATAACAACTGTTGGCATTTGAAATTTGATCTAGTGACAAAATGATACATATTGTTAAAAGACAAGGAAATTTATATATGAAATCGACATAATGTTACTGACTAGTGTATTCTGGGTACACATTCTCTTTATAGATGTCCTTGTTGATCTGTAAATATTGGATTTAGAACTACTTGTCAGTTTTGGCCTGCCATAGAATTAATAAAAAATTAGCTGATCTTTACTAGAATTATAACTGAGACATTTGCTATTATTATTTAACCATATAATTTTATTCTAGAACTAAGCAAGGCTTTTTTTAAGTGTTTTTTTTAATAAAAAAAACTGTGATAGAGAAGGAGAAGAAATAATATTCTTTCCTAGAAATAGCAAGATTTTCCTCCTCTCAAGCTTATGAGAATTAAGAATTGATATTTAAGATAATTTATTTTATACATAGTTGAAACCCAAAGTTTCAAGTGAACTTGTAGCAAGTGAAACACATAGTCAAGTGTAACATTTGGAAACACTGACAACTTTCTTCACTAAATAAGAAACGATGTGGTGGCGCACACTTTTTTTTTTTATGACTAAGCTTTTATTCAAGAGAAATAATACGAAAAAGGAATATAGAGGGAAATCAAATACTTGCATATAATAAAAGCATATAAGGTGAATAGGCAATAAATTACAAACGAATGACATTTGAAGAATTCATTGCCAGTGTTACAAGAAATTGCAAAAAAAATTACATAAACACAATTTTAACATAAGTGATGGTATGAGTCGCTCAACCCACTGACAATATTTTCCAGAATTCTTGATGTATTACTTCATACACAACAAATATCCTGTCCTGTAGATACTGCATAAGTGAATAAGAGGAGATTCTTATATAACCAGTAAAGTAATTCTACTTCTTTCATAGTAGCTATGCTCAAATATAAGAAAATTTGGCTTCTACTGCTGGCCGTGGTATAGTAAATAGTATCAAACTACCCTTTATTTTGATTCAAATCCTGATGCTAAAAACAAAAGGCTTGATAAGAACCCATAACAAAATAGTCTTTTTTTTTTCCAGACATTGTTGGGGGAAACCTCCTCTGTAAGGAGACAGCAACCTTGATCCCCAAATGATGCAAGTGCTAGGAACCAATGGAAGAGTCTTCCTAACATAAGAATTCTTGGGGGCATTAAATATTTCTTTTTTTTTTTGACATTCTTTTTTTTTCTCTTTTCTTTTTTTTCCTTTATTTTTTATTTCTTCAAGTTACATCTCAATCGCAGTCCCCTCCCTATTCCCCCTCCAGTCCCACCCTCAACCCCCCATCCTCTTCCCTTTTTTTTTTTCTTTTAAGTTTAAGGTATATCTTATTTCCCCCTACAGTTTCCCCTTTCAGTCCAACAAATGGCTCTTTCTCTTATAATAATAAATACAATACAGTACAACAGAGGTAATTAGGCCACAGTTATGAGGGTTATATGGCTTAACGTACATTCCCAATGACCAGTCCATATGTATTTGGTACCTGACTTTAACATTCTACTATCTAAACATCTCCATGAGTTTAAAGGTCTGTATCTGACTCAACATTCATACTAACTTGCAACACAATTTTAAAAGTATCTTCTTAGATCTATAACACTCTCTTGACTCCTAAACAACTCAAAATTTAATTATGAGACTCTAGCTATCTGTTCTTCAACCACCTCAGAGACCTGAGAGGGATAAATATATCTGATTTTATAGGAAGTACAGGGCCTGCAGCTTCCCAAACTAAGAAATGTCATACCTGTGGCTGCCTGGACAGTTCCCATTTTCTCTCCATATATTACATCATCGATCTTCAGTCATTTGGCCCCGTTTCTCTGACAGAGAAGGACTTACCTACCCTGTCTTGGCAGAGCTAGGCTGTCGACTTACCTGCTTCCAGGTTTTGTCCTTTTTGGACAGCATTCTGTCTACAGTTGGAGCAAGGGGCTTTTCCTACCAAGAGATAGGCTTGCGACTAATTCAGTCATCTCCCACTGGAGATTCTTCGATGCTCATCTTCTACTTGGAGTAGAATAGGGGGTGCTGTCAGGAGTTGATATGTCTTGATATAAAAAAATCTAAAGTTACGAAAACATCTTTGAATGCCATATTCTGCAGATCTCTTGAGGTTTTTGAAGAGGCCCTATCTATCTCTTATATTAGGGTAAGCAGATGTTGCTTGTCTCTTAGCAGGTTTATTTCTGATTAGCTTAGAAAGTAACTATAATAGGCTGTCATAGTACCTAACAGAATGACCGGCTTGCATAACCATTAGTTTGCATTTCTTAATTATCCTAAACAGTTTATGACAGTTTGTAGTAAAAGGCTGAAACATCACATTTCATTTTTTTTTCTTTACCTCCTAACCCTTCCATCCCATTTCTCTGGGGTGGGGTGTCCTTATATAACAGTCCCTCATCTCAGTTGAGAGGTCGTATGAGGGCCAAGAGCCTCTTCATTCATTGGGGGTCTACGAAGCAGTACCATCAGTGAAAAGTGTCTCGTTGCCCGGGACAGAGAACTGCTAAACAAACAAACTAATAAGCAGACAATAGATAAAAAAGACTAAAAAATAGAAAAATATATAAAAAATTAAAAATAAGAAGTCTATGTCCAAGTTCCCTTTGGTTTGTTAGTTGTAGTATCGATACCTTTTACTATATAGCTAAAATCCTACTATAAGTGAATAGATGCCATATGCGTCCTTCTGAGTCTGGGTTAGTTCACTCAGGATGAGCTTTTCTAGTTCCATCCATTTGGCTGCAAATTGCATCATTTCATTGTTCCTGATAGCTGAATAATATTCCATTGTGTAGATGTACCACAGTTTTTTAATCCATTCTTCGGTTGAGGGACATCTGGTTTGTTTTCAGTTTCTAGCTATTACAAATAAGGCTGCTGTAAACATAGATGAGGAAACTTCCTTATGATTCCGTGAGGATGCATTTGGGTGTATACCCAGAAGTGGTATGGCTGGATCCTGTGGCAGAGCTATTCTAAGTTTTCTAAGATATCGCCAGACTGACCTCCATAGTGATTGCACAAGCCTGCATTCCCACCAGCAATGGAGTAGGGTACCCCTTTCTCCACACCCTCGCCAGCATGTGCTGTCATTTGAGTTTTTGATCTTAGCCATTCTGACAGGTGTGAGATGGAATCTCAGAGTCATCTTGAGTTGCATTTCTCTGATGATTAAGGATGTTGAGCATTTCTTCAAGTGTCTCTCAGCCATTAGGGATTCCTCCTTTGTGAATTCTCTATTTAACTCTATCCCCCATTTTTTGATTGGATTATTTGGGTTCTTGGCATTTAATTTCTTGAGTTCTTTGTAGATTTTGGATATTAGCCCTCTGTCAGATGTGGGGTTGGTGAAGATTTTCTCCCAGTCTGTAGGCTGCCGTTTTGTTCGAATGACAGTGTCTTTTGGGTGTTGCACACTTTTAATCCCAGTACTTGGAAGACAGAGGCAGGCGGATCTCTGTGAGTTTGAGGCCAGCCTGGTCTACAAAGTGAGTCCCAGACAGCCAGGATTATTACTCAGGGAAACACTTCTCAAAAACAAAACAAAAAAAGAAAGAAAGAAAAAAGAAAGACATGAAGAGGATAGAGGCAGCAATATGTATTACACATATATAGAATCCCTTTATTAAAAAGGAAATTATTTGCCAGCCGTGGTGGTGCACACCTTTAATCACACACTCAGGAGGTAGAGGCAGGGAGATCTCTGTCAGTTCAAGGCCAGGCTGGTGTAAAAAGTAAGTCCAGGACAGCCAGGGCTACACAGAGAAACCCTGTCTGGAAAAAAGAAAGAAAGAGAAGGAAAGGAAGGAAGGGAGGGAGGGAGGGAGGGAGGGAGGGAGGGAAGGAAGGAAAGAAAGAAATTGTTTTATATATCATATACTTACATCAAGTAAGAGAAAAAATACTAAAACAAAAATACGTTTCAAAAGTATTACTTTACATAGCACAATTCTATGATTTTATTTTATTCTGTGACTGCTGTACTTTCATAATGAACATGTTATCTATTTAATGGTTATGTGATTTGGGAGGACACATGCTCTTCCATGGACCACGGGCCATGAATGCGTGTTTAGTGTCATAGCCAGTTTTAATGTAGCCTTCAAAATTGCACCATAAATTTTTCAACTGATATAAAAAGTTATCAAGTAAAAAGCTATCAAAAGCAGAAGTAACAACTAATTTGTTTTACTGCCTCCATCTGGCCCACCAGGATGGTGGCTGTTGAAATAAATGTGTGTGAAATAGCAAGAGACCTTGATGCATAATGGTCTGTTTGATCTCTTCACAAATATGAGTATTTACAACATCCTTGGCTGTGGGCCACTGCTAAGATTTCTGGATTTCATAGACCTTACTGCATGTATGAAGGGATTTTGAGTGGTGTGTGGCCATATGTATCTATATGCAAATTCATCCTGTATGAATCATTGTATTACTTTTCAAATGATTGATTTTTTTTTTTTCCTCTTCAAATTGAAAAACTTGGGAGTTGTTGACCTAGAGAACAGGTAAAGGGATGGGAATGTTGCTAATTTGGTAGAGTCTTTGCCTGACATGCACAGAGCCCCAACTTCACTCTTAACACTGCACCACATAAACAATGTGTGGTGGCACTCACCTAAATTCCCATGAGGAGGTTGAGGCAGGAGATTAGAAACTCAACATTCTTTCCACATAGCAAGTTCAAAACCAGTCTGGGGCTACACGCAACCCAGGCCTCAAAAAACAAAACAAGAGTAGAAGAGAATGTCAGCTTCATACCTAAAGACACCAAAGCAAAAGGAGGTTTTCAAAGTAAGGTGGATTCCTGAGATGTTTTGGAAATGATGATCCCTTGTGCATGGATCCACAGGCAAGAATACTTGTAGTGTTTGCTGTGAGGACACCGTGGTGCTGGATGAAGCTTCTGCAGATTTTTTCTTGTCAGACAAATATGCAGGAGAGTCCTTCCTTCACATCTTGTTTACTTTATTTAGCCAGTTGCAACTTAACACAAATAACTCCACTTTGATTCCAAAAGCCTTTGGTCAACATAGGCTAATGTCGTCTATGGAATAGTTTCATATAAATATATGTCATAATGTGGAGTTATATAATACATCACTCCCAAAGTACTTATTTGTCATTTATTAAACTCCCAACAGCCTGGCAGTAGTGGTGCACGCCTTTAATCCCAGCACTCAGGAGGCAGAGGTAGGCCTGGTCTGCAAATCGAGTCCAGGACAGCTAGGGCTACACAGAAAAACCCTGTCTCACAAACAAACAAACAAAAAAGCCTCCTTTTCCATCCTTTCAAGCATACAAGGTCTCTGTGCTTTCTGAGAGAGCCACCTATCTCTACTTTGTAGTGTGACATACTTGTTGCTAGCATGACAGTTGACTGGGACAGACTTTAGCACCACATATCCCCTCCACACCACAGTCACAGGCATCTATTTTCTGTGCTTAATAAAAACTTCTTTTGAAAAAAAAATCTGTGTAACTCTCTACCCGTTTTACAACTAAGTTGGTGTTTAGCAATTCCAAGCCATACTGAGAATTTCCCAGGATTTTTATTTCAATCTCGAGTCATATTATTGAGATAATAAAATAATTATAATAGCTTTAAACACAGCAACTCTTGCCAGAGGGAATGGGGGACTGCTGAGTAAACTATTATAAAAAAGACATCAAGATGGTGAACAAAGGTTCTGGCTAGCAGTTTTAACACACATACCCATGCTGGTGATAATGGTTGGCACTATTAAATTTCCCTGTAATTAATTCAGTTACTTCTGTCACCACAGTCTAATTCAATAAGCATTCAGAATTAGACTTGGAAACAAAGACGTTTAGTGAGGCAGTGGTGGCGCACACCTGTAATCCCAGCACTTGGGAGGCAGATGTAGGCAGATCTCTGTGAGTTCAATGCCAGCCTGGTCTACAGAGCGAGTTCTAGGACAGCCAACCAGGGGAAACCTTATCTGGGGGGGGGGGGGGGAGAAAGAAGTTAAATTCATTAGTGTTGTGAGCATATTAACCATGTCCCATTTCACATTTTCATATGCAACTTTTGTGTGTACTTGAAGAAGTTAATCAACATATTGCATGTGTATGTATGTGTTTGTCTGTCTGTCTGTCCATCTGCCTGTCTGTTTGCCTGCACACACATACGCAGTTGCATGGAGTACAGCTGCAAATGCATCATATTGTTGGGGTAGTGTTAAGCATTCTAAATGTTAATTAATTGGTCCTGCTTGCTGTCTGTTACTTACATTGACTCTGATTGGTTAAATAAAATGCCGAGGCCTGAGATTGGGCAAAGACAGAGAAAGGTGGGACTTCCTGGGATTGGAACAGGAAGCCTGCGCTTTAGACATAGGAAGAAAGCATTCCAGCCAGGAGCAGCAGGAAGGAGGCACACACTGTGGGTTAGAAAAAGGAACCTCATTCCACATGGCCAGGAACATCGGCATATCGTGGAGAATGGCAGTCCAAGGGGACGTATGTATATATGGGGTATTTTTGGGTAATAGAATTAAGAGCTACCTTAGATGGGCTAGGATTGCACAACTCAGGCCAAGGCTTGTTAAAATCCACATGGTGTCTGTGTGTGTACTCATTTATAATGTCTGGATAAGAATTAACAGCTGCCGAATCAATTAAACATAACCTAAATACTGGTTAAACAATTTAACAATTTATTTTTACATTATAGTGCACACCTAGAGCTCAGAGAACACCCTGTTTGTGATAGCCAGGGACTTGCAGTATGTCTGAGATGGTCTTTTGTTGACTCACAGTCTTCTAGGGGTTCCCTTTATACTCCACCCCAATCACCCCAGCACACTGGGGCTGCAGATCATTGTACTGCGTCCAGTTTTTGGCTTTTACGTAGTTCTGGGGATCTGAGTGGCTGTGTAACTCTTGCATGGCAGGTGCTTTACCCACTGACCCATCTCTTCAGCCCCCAGTAACTTTTTTTATGAACCATGTTGATACTTTCTCACTTGATAGCAACATCCTGCTACTGTTCACACCTATGTTAAATCTTGCTTTTTGTACTCTAGAACTTAGATAGGTGATACAGTGAAGGTGTTCATTTCTGTGGATATTTAGAAAATATCTATAAAGTCATAGAAAAGGACAAAAGTCCCTTTTGCCCAGCATAGATACTCTGTAGTTATTTTGCTGACTTCTGACTCGGTCTTTAACCTTGTTTTAAAAGTTTTGAGAATAAGAAATAGTTATTATTTCTTTTTTTTTTTAAGATTTTATTTATTTATTGTGTATACAGTGTTCTGCCTGCATGTATACATTCACTCCAGAAGAGGGCACCAGATCTCATTTTGTAGATGGTTGTGAGCCACCATGCGGTTGCTGGGAATTGAACTCAGGACCTTTGGAAGAACAGGCAGTGTTCTTAACCTCTGAGCCATCTCTCCAGCCCTAGTTATTATTTCTTAACCACATTTCTTTGCTATCACTTTTTGCATATCCCCTTGCCTCCAGTTTCTGTAAAGAAAACAATGTTGTTTGTACTTTAATTTGGAGGAGAAAAGCATCCTGTTCCTACTGTGAGGCCCATGATTCCTAAGGTGCTTAGTGATGTAAGCAAGAGGCTGTCTCTGTCATAGACATGTGGTTGTGTATTGAAGTCATTCTTCATTTTTGCCTTTTTTTTATTTACATGGAGTATTGTTAAAGACAGTGGTTAGCCATAAAGTTTCTTCTTCTCTTTAGAACCATACCTAATAATTTAACTTAATCATGAATAGTTTTTCACTTTCTTCTAGATGGCAATGGAAGTCATGCAGTTCAGCAAGGAGGAAGTTCGGGAAGTTTTGCGGTTGCTGGCTGGGATACTGCATCTAGGCAACATAGAATTTATCACTGCTGGAGGGGCTCAGGTTTCCTTCAAAACAGGTGAGATGTTGCCTGCTGCCCTCCCACTCCCACCCTGACCCCAGAAGCCCTGACCCTGCTCCCCTCCTGTGTTTTCATAAGATATTAGACCCAGAAAATTGTTTTCTGACAGCTTGACTGAACTGCAGATCCCCTCCCTCCTTGGTGCTGGGGCTGGAACCCATGATCTCATCCACTCATGCATATTAAGAACGTGTCTGCCGCCAAGCTCAGGGGCTGTGGAGCTTCCCCTGCATGATGTGTAGAGTCAGGGCAAGAGTTCCTGAATTGGGGTTGGTGCCTGTCCTTATTCTTTTTTTTTTTTTAAAGATTATTTATTTATTGTATATACATTGTTCTGCCTGCATGTACACATTCACTCCAGAAGAGGGCACCAGATCTCATTGTAGATGGTTGTGAGCCACCATGTGGTTGCTGGGAATTGAACTCAGGACCTTTGGAAGAACAGCCAGTGTTCTTAACCTCTGAGCCATCTCTCCAGCCCCAGCCTGTCCTTATTCTTACTGAGAAGAAAATTGGGCCAATTAAGTAGAGCTATGAGCAACAAGTACTTGCTATAGGAAGAATGTTGAGTCAAGCAGAGTGGCCTGCTTTTCTTTGATCTTTACAGTTATCCAGCCTCAGTGCCACATGACATTCTGTCTGTCAGACTGTTGCCTCACCCAGCATAATGCTGGCTCTCCCACAAGCTGTTCCTCCTGTTATTTATCCCTTATCACTTAGGACATCCTCTTGGTAGAGAACCTTAGAGTTTGTTATCTGTATAAAATGTCAGTTGAGGTACTTTTGAATATATATGAGCATTATGAGAAATTTTCTGATGGAAGTGATAAATGGTGTTGAAGAAACTTTGGGGTCAAAGTGTTTCTCCAGGAGCTCCTGCCATGGTCAGTGGTTATCGAGTGTTTGACCCTACCTAGTTCCTACCAATGTCTTAGGATCCTGAAGAGACTTTGTTTAGGTTGGAGAAGGAGAAGTGGCTTAGAGATTGAGACACTGGTGAGTTCTTGAGAGGGCCTGTGTTCTGTAACTGCAGGTCTAGATTACCCAGCGCCCTCTCCTGGCCTCCTTGGACAATGCATATGCATAGATGTACATGCAGGCACACAGGAGGCTGAGACAGGAGGATGGTGAGTTGGCATCCACTCTGTAGCATAGGCTGCAGAGCACTCCCATTGCCAAGCTAGGCAACCTAGCACAAGACCACAAGACCATGTCTCAGCACCAAAAGAAACCCCGAGGAACATAAAACATTGATTTATTAACTGAGCTGGGAACCTGACTCAGTCAATAAAGTGCTCGCTCTGCAGGTATGAGGACCTGGCTTCAGAGCCCCAACACCCGTGTCCACACTGGGTCCGGTCATGTGTGTCCGTGACTCCAGCACCGGGAAGGACATGTGCATCCCTGGAGTGCCTTGACCAGCCATTTCAGCCAAGTCAGTGTGGCTTCTGAGAGCTTCAGTGAGAAGCCCAGTCTCAAACAAACAATTAGGTGGAGAGTGACTGAGAGAGACCTCAGTGCCAACCTCTGGCCTCCACACATATGCACACACCTATATGAACACCTATATGAACCTATACCACACTTATACACTAATGCACTTAATAACAATACATAATTGTGTATTAAAATAAATATATTTTTGTTTCCCCAAACAGAAAAAAAGTCGGCAAGAAGAGTTCCATCATTTTACCTTTTGGGCACTTTTAAAAAAAAATTATTTTATTATTATCATTATTTTTAAAAGATTTATTTATCATGTATATGAATGTGCCCTAGCTGCATGTACACCTGCAGTCCAGAAGAGGACATCAGATCACATTATAGATGGTTGTGAGCCACCATGTGGTTTCTGAGAATTGAACTCAGGACCTCTGGAAGAGCAGCCAGTGCTCTTAACCGCTGAGCCATCTCTCCAGCCTTATTATCATTATTTTAATTGAAATATAATCACATCATTTTCCTTTTCCTTTCTCCAACCCCTCCCATCCCCCTCACTCCTTCTCAAATCCATAGCTTTGTTTCTTTATTGTTATTACATATATATGCATCAATATATAAGTGCAACAATCTGAATCCATGTAGTGTTTCTTGTATGTATATGATTTCAGGCATGGCCACTTGGCACTGGATAATCAGTTGAGGGGCTTGTCCCTGGGGAGGACTTACTCTCCCTCTCTCAGCATTCCTTAGTTGCCTGTAGTTCTTCTGTAGGGGTGAGGCCTCATGAGATCAGTTCTCTCCATATTAGCATATCTATTGTGTTGTATCTGCTCAGGTCTTGTTTTGGCAGCCATATTGCTGAGGTATCATAGATGAAAATTCCATGTCATGTCTAGGAGACACACTCTTTCCAGACTTTCCAGCCTTCTGTCTCTTAGAATCTTTCCACTCCTTTCTCCCTGATATTCCCTGGGCTCTTGGTGTATGAGTTTGTGTTGTTGATGTATCCATTGAATTTGGGAACCACATGATCAATGGTTCCCAGAATTTTGATCAACTGCAGTTTTTTTTTTAATGGTTTCTGTCTATAATAACTTTCTTTAATCTCCTACATAATAAAAGACGGCTAGGGGGGCTGGGGAGATGGCTCAGTGGTTAAGAGCACTGGCTGCTCTTCCAGAGGACCTAGGTTCACATCCAAGCACCCACAGCTCACAACTGTGTATAACTCCTGTTCCAGAGGTTTTGACAACCTCACCCAGACATGCATGCAGCCAAAACACCAATGTACATAAATAAAAATAAATAAGTTATTAAAGAAAAAAAGAGCTAAATTCTCTGTCTCTTCCAAAAATTCATATATCTTGATTTCTGTGTATGTATGTGCACCTGCTTGTATGTTGCCAGTGTGAGCGCAGGTGCCAGGCTAGATGGTTGTGATCCACCTACTGTGGGTACTATGACTCAAACTTGGGTGCTCTGCAAGAGCAGCAAGTACTCTTAAGTACTAAACCATTTCTGCAACCCCAGCATCCTGTATCTGCTTTTAATTTCAGTTTGCTAAGATGCTCTGTGTCCTGTAACCTCTTAAAAACTTTTCTGTCCCCATCGAAGAACGGTAGTGGCAAAGCCAGTCACGCTTGAGTGCTAGCAGTGAAAACAGCCACAAACCTCTTCGGCATCTCGGGATCATCAGCCATCACTTTGCCCAAGCTCCGGGTCCCTCTGCTCTCCTAACCTGGGATCACTATGGGAGTTACTAACTTAGCAAGGAGATGTGTCCATCATTTCTGCATGAGGATTTATGGGATGTCCTCCACTTTCTGATGTGGCTGCCCTGTGGCTGGATTTGAACCTGGCTGAGGTCTAGCATTTGGTGTCTTTGGAGGACTGTGGGTTCACCTATGTCTCCTTCTTTACTTTCAGCTTTGGGTAGGTCTGCAGAGTTACTTGGGCTGGACCCAACACAGCTCACAGATGCACTGACCCAGAGATCCATGTTCCTCAGGGGAGAAGAGATTCTCACACCTCTCAGTGTTCAGCAGGTATGGCCGCCTACCCTCAGTGCCATTGAGTCTTGTCTCAAAGACACCCTTGGGGCTTCCCATTCATGTCTTTACTTTGCATCTGTGACCACAATGAACTGTTTAAATGACTGGCTTATAGAAAAAAATATAAAGGATACCCAAGTTTTAGAAATAGGTGAAATTGGGGCTAGAGAGTTGGCTTAGAGGTTAAGAGCACTGACTGCTCTTCCAGAGGTCCTGAGTTCAATTCCCAGCAACCACATCATGGCTCCCAACCATCCACAATGAAATCTGGTATACCCACAGACAGAACACTGTATACATAATAAATAAATAAATCTTTAAAAGAAAGAAGAAAAAAATAGGTTTAATTGTTTTGGAAGTGACAGGGCAGCGTAGTTCTGATGAGCATGGCTCTGATACAGGCGGGCTAAGGCTGAGTCCTGACCTTTGTACTTAAGACTGTCTGTTCTTGGGAAATGTGTTCACTATGCCTCAGTTCCCTCTTCTGTAGGTCAAGGATAGTTATACCTAATTCATGGGACTCTTATGAAGATAAAAATAACAAATACTTGGTATAACTACTTAGCATCTGCTACAGAGAAAGCATTCAATTGAAATCAGCCACGGTGTTTATCTCCTCACTAGAGTGAAGACTGCGAAGCAGTATGTTGTTTGTCTTTACCTCTGCTACTGCCTGGAGCCCATTTGCATTGACTAACCCTTCTAAGTTCCTTCTAGGTTTCTTTGTTACACTGGTTTATTTATTTGTGTGTGTGCCTTGCACTCATGTGTAGAAAAGAGGACAAATTGTGGGAATTGATTTTCTCCATGTGGTTCCTGCAAATTGGCACTTATCAGGCATGGTGCCAAACACCGTCCCCACTGAGCCATTGTCATCTGCCCTTTCTAATCTATCTGTCCTGTCCTATCCTTTCCTTTCCTTTCTTTTGCTTTCCCCTTTCCTTTCCGCTTTCTGCTTTCTGCTTACCTTTAGAGAGAAGGTCTCATTATGGAGCCCTGACTGGCCTGGAATGCTCTGTGTAGGCATTCCAGGCAGGCCCTAAATGCATAGAGACCTACGTACCTGTGCCTCCCTTGTATTGGGATTTAAACTTGATAAAATGTGTGTTAGTATTCATATGTATAGACTTGGGCTCCTTTATGAAACATGTGAAGCTGACTTTGGAAGACAGGTGTAAATCAGTAAGTGGGTCTGTCCTTCCCTTAGCTGCTTGTTTTCCTAGATGACACCAGTTTGCTTAGCTGTGAGCCCTTGTCCAGAGCACTGTGTCCCTCTGCGGGGTGGGATGGCTTGGTGATACTGTCTGCCATGGTCTTCCCCACTCCAGGCAGTAGATAGCAGAGACTCCTTGGCCATGGCACTTTATGCAAGCTGCTTCGAGTGGGTGATCAAGAAGATCAACAGCCGGATCAAGGGCAAAGAAGACTTCAAATCAATTGGCATCCTTGACATCTTTGGATTTGAAAACTTCGAGGTAAGCCTGTAGGGACCGGACAGGTGCGTCATGTGTGGAAGCTGCTCTTCGACTCATTTCTTGGAGCAGCCATAGATGTTTCTCCCTGAGTCTTTTCTTCCCTCTTGCCCCGTTGTCACTTTTCTGTGTTCTCCTGAGGGGCCTGAGGAACTCACTCACTGTTTCCCACCCTTAGGTTAACCACTTCGAGCAGTTCAATATCAACTATGCAAACGAGAAGCTTCAAGAATACTTCAACAAACATATTTTTTCTCTAGAACAACTAGAATATAGCAGGTAAGCAAAAAAGGTTCCACTTCAAAATCTTTTTTGCTTAAGTCAGCAAGTAAATTGGTGTGAAAGTGCATCTTAATTTCACGTGGCCCTGTTTCTTCTTCCCCTAGAGAAGGATTGGTGTGGGAAGATATAGACTGGATAGACAATGGAGAATGCCTAGACTTGATTGAGAAGGTAATGGGCACTTGAAGAATGAATGCTTGAAGTCCCAAGGGTGTCCAGCTGGGCTGATTCATATTTATGGGAACAAAATAACCTGTGGAAACATGCACATCAAAGATGTGAATGTTTAGAACACAATGGGCCATTTGGAAACATGAACGTAAATGCACCCTGACATTGAATTTAAATACTTGGCTGCTTACAGCCTATTGTCTCACTGAACTCTGTATTTTAGAATCAACATTGTGTGTGAACTGGCCTCACTTAGGAATTAAGTACCAGCAAAGCCTTGTCAGCATCGCTGGTAGACTTACCAGTTGTAAAAGTTTGTCCATAACATATCAGTGGGTCCCATTTTTTTAAAAAAAGACTTATATGGAATTTTATCGGTTTATCTTTGTGCTGTCTCATTCTGAACTTTTCAGCCCCGGAGATGGCAGAGATGTTTCTTTTTAAAGCACTGACTCACTAGGAGCTCCCAATGGGTTGGAGCTTTCAAGTGGTTTGAAAGACAGATATTCCACACTTAATTCATTCAACCTTTGTCTCCTCCTGTAGAAACTTGGCCTCCTTGCCTTGATCAATGAAGAGAGCCATTTTCCTCAAGCCACAGACAGCACCTTGTTGGAGAAGTTACACAATCAACATGCTGTATGTCAAAACCTGCCAACCTTTCCTTTTTGTCTGAGCAGCAGATCCAAGCTGCCGTGAGATGAGTGACAGCCTGGCCGGCTATGCCTCCCACACTTAATGTTCTTTGTCCCGTAACTTGAAGCTTTTCTCCTCCCTTACTTACTAGACCTATACTGAAAAACGTTAGCTTTGGGGCAGCTGGACAGAATAGGCCCAAGTTTATTTCTTAAGTGGAGAACTGAAGTGTTTAACCTATTGTCATGACAGAGTTGAGGTTAGGGGTCCATCCCTTGCGGTATGTCAAAACTCTGATGATACGTGGCTAGCCTTGTGTTAAATGTTGATTTTTCTAGAAGTCAAAGGAAATCAGTGAGTACAATAAGTGTTTTGTGTGTGGTTTTTTTTTTTTTTTTTACATTAGAATAACCACTTTTATGTGAAACCGCGAGTGGCAGTCAACAATTTTGGAGTGAAACACTATGCTGGAGAGGTAATTTCTTCTTAAGATATTATTGAGGGTTGGGGATGTTGGCTCAGTTGCCAGAACACTAAGGAATATGAAAAACCCTGAGTTTATAACCAATACCACATAACCCAGGCATGGTGGTGTATACCTGTAACCTCAGGGAGGTGGAAGCAGGAGAGCAGAAGCTAAAGGTCATAGCCATGACAAAATACAACTCTCACCTCAAAAGAGAAAGAGGAAGCTTTATTCTGAAGCCAAATATGAATGACCATACCCAGGAGCACAAGTGTAGGTTACCCCAAATACAGCATTCCAAGGTGGTAACAGAGTCTGGAAACTTTATAGCAACAGAATAGAGAAAATCATAAATGGAGACACTCTTCAAATACATTGACGGGGGCACCAGGTAGGTAGGTCCAGCAGAGAAGGGAGAGAGCCTCTGCCACAGGCCTCAGTGGCATTCTTAGCTTTCTTTTGGTGGAAGCTAGTGGGCTGTTGAATTAATGCTTCCCACGAGGTTTCATGTGACAGGCTCAGGGACATTAGGTCACCTCACCTATATAGAAGGATAATAGCTATTCAGAGGCCAAGATAGCAAGATAATTTGTAACTAGGCCCCTATTTACAGCATTGCAAACTGTCCATGGTCATTAGAGCTCTACTTACCCTTTGTACATGGAAGGTCAAGCAGGTTCAGTGTCTTTCCTGTGTGTTTCATCCAGTCAGAAATTCAAGGTCATTCTTGCCTCCAGAGGCAAGTGTGAGGTCAGCCTGGGCTGAATGAGACCAACATACACACACACATACATACATATATATACCTACATGCATACACACACATACATGCATACATACTTACAAACTACATAAATGAATAAACACAGCAACAGGGTATTTACTCACATTTGCCCACTTGGTGCTCACAGGAAGTACTTGTTTGAGAACCGAGGCACAACTTTGTTAAAATGATTGCTTTTCCTGAGTCATGCTTTTATGGAAGTTGCTAGCTGGGTGTGGTGTCATCTGCCTGTGGTCCCAGCACTCAGGAGGACCCTGCATTTGAGTCTAGTCTGTGCCCTCTACTGAAAGCTTGTACCAAAAGAACAAGAAATCATAACTTGAAAGTAATTTATTGAGAGTATGACACTTTCTCTTATTTTTTTTTTTTAAACTAGGTGCAGTATGATGTCCGAGGCATCTTGGAAAAGAACAGAGACACCTTTAGAGATGACCTTCTCAACCTGCTGAGGGAAAGCAGGTATGTGCGGTCTCCTTCATTAAGTCATTAGCAAGCAAATTCCCATTTGTGCAAATGTCCATAATTTGTGAATACAGAACAGACTGCCATTGTAGAAGTACTTGATTTAGCTTCTTCTCCAGGCAACATTTCAGCAGTGATTTAAGGGATGTAACATAGCAGAAGTAAGAAGTGCCCATAATGAGAGACAGAAACAACAGCAAACCCATGAGTTAGGAGCCACATCAGTTCTGTTATGCAGGTGGGGAAACTGAGACTGGGAGCAGTTAAGCCGTTTGCTGAGGGTGTATCAGCTGGTAGGCCAGAGGCTGAGCTTAGATATCAGATATACTTGGCTCAGGAACCTGAACTTGACTGGTCCAACCTGCTTTCTCCTCCACAGTTGAGCTTTTTAAGTTTCACGTCTGGTTTTATAGGTTCTTATTACTTAGTCTTGTAAGATGTCAAGAAAATTAAGCAAATGTTAAGGCAACCAGAATTATAAATGTATTACCCATTCATTTATTCATTCATTCAGGAATTGTAAATTCACACCAATGATTCAAGAGTTAAGGAAGGGCTGGAGAGAAAGCTCAGTGGTTAAGAGTACTGGCTGCTTTTCCAAAGGACCCGGGTTCAAATCCCAGAACCCACATGGCAGTTCACAGTTGTCTATAATTGCTAGGTGTGGTGGCGCATGCCTTTAATTCCAACACTTGGGAGGTAGAGGCAAGTGAATCTCTGTGAGCTTAAGGCCTGCCTGGTCTACAAAGTGAGTTCCAGGATAGCCAGGGATACACAGAAAAACACTGTCTCAACACCCTCCCCCCCCCCCAAAAAAAAAAGAGTTAAGGAAAACATATAGAAAGAATTAATGACTAGTTTAGCTGTTTGGACCTATTAAGTCAGGAAGTTCCCTATTGTACAATGACTTGGTAAACCAGAAAGGATTTCAGACAAAGCCCTTTCTGATAGGTTTTCCAAACCTTTAGAGGATCTAGCATGAATATACACAGAAATAACTTTTAATGCCTAAGGAAGGAAGTAGACAATTGTTTAAAAAAAAAAAAAAGCTGTGCTATTTCTCAGAGTGTAAATACCAGGTGGCCATCCTGTCACCTAGCCAGCTATGAATTGGGGTGAATCTGAAGCGTTTGATCTTTATACTTCTGTTCTCTCATGTGAAAAGGCACCACTTAAACTATTCTCAGCTACTTCTATTTGTAGAGTTTTCAGACCTGCAGAAAATACAGGATGCTGGAAAAATGCCCCAGCGTGTCACCTGTCAAGACTGTCTTAGCTGTTAGCATTAAAAGGATACATTTGAATACAAACCGCCTGTTGATTTGAAGTGGAAGCCTTTTGTTGTTGTGAAAAAGCTCACAGGCTGGAGATCTGCAGACCAGGTCACAGGCTGTCTCTGTCCTAGTGTTAAGGAGTGCTGGGAGGGGGGCTAGTCAGTTTGCTGCTGCAGCCTGGGTTTCACCTTCGACTTTTCATGGAATGCAAGCTGTTCTCTAAGAGCTTAAAACACAGTTGGAATACTTAACAGAGTGAGCATCCCAGACACCCTAAAACAAGAGTGAAAATTCTGTAAGGCACAGTGAGGACTGATGCCATGGCCACCTAGAGGATGGGTGGCCCTTCTGCCTTTCCCTGTGACAGTGAAACTATGGACCTCCCCAGCTTTATAGCCCTGATGTCCACTGTACCAGGCAGGTAAGTTATCAAGAAGCCTTCTACTTTGTTAGTAATGGCAATAGCCTAGTACATTTACAAATACCAATAACAGAGTTGGGATCTGTACTGGCCATGACCACTGTGCTTCTAGCCTTGTACCACATTTCCTCATTTTATTCTTGTTTTAGCATCAGAGAATAAATTCTAAAATTACTCCTGCTATTCCAGATGAGTCATCTGAGGCCTATGGAGAGATGAAGCATCTTGTGTTTATAATACAGCTGGGAAGTAGAAGAGGCAGGATTTGAACCCTTGTCCACCTCACTCTCGATGTTCCCACTAGCACCCTCCCAGCACTTGTCTGATTGAATCTTCACAACAATACACAATGGGCATAACACAACCAGCTCTCCATCTGTTACTTGCTCCATAGAGTTGACCAACCACTGATTGAAAACAAACAAGCAAAAAGCCCGTGGCTGTGTTGAACATGTACAGACTTTTGTCCTTGTCATTATTCCCTATGGTTCTCAAAATGTGGGTAGCAACCCCTTTGGGGGCTGAGCAACCTTTTTCAGGGGTTGCCTAAGACCATCAGAAAAAACAAATATTTACATTACAGTTCATAACAGCAAAATTACTGTATTGAAGTAGCAAAAAAAAAACCAATTTTATGGTTAGGGGTTACCACAATGTGAGGAACTCTATTAAATGGTCACAGTATTAGGAAGGTTGAGAACCACTGCCCTAAACAATGACACTTAATAATTATTTAGGGGGAATGTCTATTGTGTAATTACTGTAAATAATCTAGACATGGCTTAAGGTGCATGGGAGAATGTGTTTAGGTTTTATGTGAGCATTGCTCTATTATAAATAAGGGACTTAAGCATTTTGGGCATTGGTTTCCATGGAAGACCCTGGAACCTATTCCCTCTCGAGGCTAGTTTATGGCATTATGCAAATCAGGAAGTGAAGGCTACAGGGGTTTATATGGGCCTCCAGACAGGTCTGTTCTGCAGTGAGACCCCAGGCCATTGTCCTTCCACTTCCTGTCTCCTGTGCAGAGTCTGGCGCTCCAAGGAGCACCTCAAACTGCCAAGCCACAGCCGACTGAGTCTTTGTGCTCTAGTAGCTGTTCAGGCCCCAGGGTGCTATCTTACTTATGATTGTGGACATCCACTGTCATTAGAGTGGTGGGCAGCTGAGAATCATGTGTGCACACCTCACGGCTCTGTGCTGCTTCCTTCCCGCAGGTTTGACTTCATCTATGACCTCTTTGAACATGTCTCCAGCCGTAACAACCAGGACACCTTGAAAAGTGGAAGCAAACACAGGAGGCCCACTGTCAGCTCGCAGTTCAAGGTCAGTCTGCACCACTGGCTTGCAGGAGCCTGTCACTCTTCCATGTCAGTCTGTGATCCAGCGAATTGAGGCAGGAGTGTGCAGGAGGTGTAAGCAGAAGCTGAGCCTTGTTTCTATTATATCACATTATTAAAGCAGGCAGAGTTTCTGAGATTCATATCTTGGGGGTTGAGGATGTAGTTCAGTAGTAGAGTACTTGCTGGTTTTTTTTTTTTTTCAGTAATGATTGAGGTTCTTGGCTCAATTTCCAGAAAGAAAAACAAAAGGTATACACATGAATATTTAGACTTTCCTTGAGATTTTATAAACTAAATTAATAAAATAATTTTTACTATTCTTTCCCTCTAGTGGTAATAAAGTCTCATAACTACCAAGGTCATTAAAGTAGAATATTTCTTTACTTCAAATATTATTTCTATTTTGAGAGACATGGTGAGAAGGACTGTTTAGACATGCCAATGCTCATATGTTTGGACATTAATATTGACAATATATTTAGTAGGTTATTATCTTGATATTTTAGCACAGGATGAACCTGGGATACTTATGATGTATATAAAAGAGATATATAAACAGAGCTTACATGAGAATTTGTAGAAACAAGTGTTTTAAAAAGTATATATATATATATACATAATGTACATGAATGTGTGAAGGTATGTATTTTTGTTCAATGCATGAAAATATGTCTTAAATAAATAAGGGAAGCTATTGAATTCTAAGATGTTGAAATAACTGGTTTTCAGAAGGCTTATTTTGCCTTCCGAATTATTTTTATTGTATTTAACATTTCATGTAAAAATAGAGCATCTTTCTTCCATATGCATACATATTTCATACATTTTCCCATATATATAATATATGTATATATCATACAGTATCATGTTTGGGAATAATGACCATTTTATGTCCTAATAACAGTGATTCCAGTTACCCAAATTCTAGGGAGATAATGAACATCACTGTTTTGAATGTGTAAGCATTTTCTGTCATACTGAAGGACAGCCTGTGAAGACTGCTACCCCCTCATTTAATTATCTGTTTGCTTTTACTCAAAAAATTCACACAGAAGGGGCAATGGCATCCTGTCAATCAGCACACTGATAACGTCCAGCGAATGAGGGGCTACCAGGAGCCGCAGGCTTGTGCTGCCAGCGGTTTCAGGGAGGGAGGGAGGAACACAGTAGCAAGGGCACCGTCCTGGGAACTCAGCAACGCCGGTGCCCATCTGTTAACTGCTTATTCTGTTCCAGTAACTGGACCAACCACGTTGTCCATCGTTGTGCCCACTTTCCTATCACCCTGTGAGTACATGCCACCGCCCCCATTCTATATCAGGGACTGAGATTTGGGCACATAGAGATAGCCACTAGGCCCCACAGAGGAAAAACGCTGGTCCTGGAATTGGAGCTGTATGTGTCAAGCTCCAGATCCTAATTCAATACTTAAGCGAGACCCTTTGCCTTATTTTATCTTACAGTGAGATCATTTAAAATGAAAAACTCTTAGTCCTCTGATTTTTTTTTTTTTTGTTTTTCGAGACAGGGTTTCTCTGTGTATCCTTGGCTGTCCTGGACTCACTTTGTAGACCAGGCTGGCCTCGAACTCACAAAGATCTGCCTGCCTCTGCCTCCCAAGTGCTGGGATTAAAGGCGTGCGCCACCACCGCCCGGCTGTCCTCTGATTTTTATGACTGTTTTATTCTGACTAAACCTACCTGTCCTCTTTCTCCCCATAGGACTCCCTGCATTCCTTAATGGCGACACTAAGCTCCTCTAACCCCTTCTTTGTCCGTTGCATCAAGCCAAACACGCAGAAGGTAAGACTTCTGAAAGGCCAGCCTCCAGGAGGGGCTACTCATAGATTTGGTTTCTCCAAAGTCCTTTCCTTATAGATGGTTGGAAATGGATGTGGCATTATTGTAACCTGACAATAAGTGGGAGACCCTTCATCCTGTGAGTCAGCTTTTAAGTGATGCCATCGAGATTGAGAAAATCCTACTTTGAAAGGAGACGTTGTAAAGCCTACAAGTTTTCTTTATGATTTGGTTGGGTCCAGCTCCAAAATGCAAACAAAGAAAAAAGCATTTAGTATGTTTTTCTGTTGTAGCTGGTTTTTGTTTTGTTCTGTTTCGTTTTTTTTTAAGTTTTCTTTTTTAGCTTTATTATTAAATGCTGTGATCTTATAAACTAAGTAACAATGTGTTTTAAGTACGTTATCTATTAAATTAAAACAATTACATTTATTTATTTTGTTTTATGTGTGTGGGTGTTTGGCCTACATATATGTCTATACAACATGTGAGTGAGTACCTGGTACCCTCAGAGGTCAGAAGAGGCTGTCATGTGTCCCCTAAGGCTGGAGTTATGGATGGTTGTGAACTGCCATATGAATGCTGGGAATATATCATGGGTCCTCTGCAAGAATTACAATTGCTCTTGACCACTGAATTATCTCTCTACCCTAATTTAAGCACTTTGTTTACAAGAGAGCCTAAAGGTAAAATTTTTAAATGCCATGACTAAATTAGAAGCAGTTTTAAATGGAAAAGCTGATTTTACAAGAGAAATAGGATATTAGGTGCAAGCGGTTACTGAATTCAAAGCTAACTGGAAAACTTAGCACAAATGTGTGGGTGGTTTGTTTTGGTTTTGGGTTTTTTCTGTGACAGGTTCTCATGTGTCCCATTCTGGCTTTGAACTTGTTATGTAGCAGATACTGCTCATGAACTTTCAGTCCTCCAGCCTCTTCTTCCTGAAGCCTGGGATTGCAAGTGTGTGTGTTTCACACGAGTCTTATGCAGTGCTAGGGATTGAAGCCTGGGCCCCAAACTGAACTACATCCTGAGCCCATACAAACTGTCAAGTGAGTTAACTTTCATTTGGTAGCAAGCCTCTTAGGATTGTTAAGAGACCTCCCCCTGCCCCCAAGGTAGTAATTCCAAGAACTCCAACAGGTGAGGAATAGAAAAGATCCAGATGAGAAGTCTGACCTGACTTTTGTCCCCTTAGAACTTGGGTTTTATTCTCCCAGTCTTGCAGCTGCTGCTGACAGTATTCTCCTTATTGTGTGACTTTGGCCCTTGGCTTAACACTGTGCTGATCCCACATACAGCCACAGACATGCTCTTGTGTGTTCTGGCAGGACTGGCCTACCCTGGACAGTGCACAGTGCTTCCCCTCTGTGCAGTAGGGCTAATAATGGCACATCTCGTGCTTTTCATCTGTCCCGCTTCTTCTCAGTTGAAGTCTAGGGAGCATGGGTGCCTATTAGATTTCCGGTGTGCCACAGTTTAATGGATCCGTTTCCTTCATCCATGAGATGCCCCTTTGTCAGGGTCTCAGAGTCAGTTGAACGGGATCATGCCTGCAGCTGCCTTTCTAAATACAGAAATTTCATTTTGAAAAATTCAGTCCTTGCCGGGCGGTGGTGGCGCACGCCTTTAATCCCAGCACTCGGGAGGCAGAGGCAGGCGAATCTCTGTGAGTTCGAGGCCAGCCTGGTCTACAAAGCGAGTCCAGGACAGCCAGAGCTACACAGAGAAACCCTGTCTCGAAAAAAAACAAAAAAAAAAAGAAAAATTCAGTCCTTGATGATTTATTTTCTTAGGTGGCACAAAACTCATATCTCCTTCAGACTATAGAAGCTTGAAGCCTGTCCCTGCCACAATTGAAATTGCTTCTTATATTGTTACTTTTTCATGCTGAGATTTGATTGTACCAGATTACTTTGAGTTTTGTACTGTACAAAGTGGTCCAACTCAACTCTGAGTTTGCCTTGGCTCTTGGCCCTATGTTCTCCTGACTTACTGCAGACACTAATTAGTAACACACCAAGAAATGGGTTGTAAAAATATCTTGATGCCATTTTACAGGTACTAGACTATGAAGGCCCTGACACAAGAGCTAACTTGTCTCTGGCCTAAAAACATATGTGTGGTTTATGAGTGTGAAGAATGCTAATTAGATATGGAGACACCAAGCAATGACCTGATTTGCATTCATTCAGATCCGTCAAGAAGTCAAGAAAATTGTTCTGTTCCTGTCCTTTGTGTACTATGAAACATATAGCACCATCCCTCACTTGGAATTTCTCACAAATGTTTTTAGTCCAAAAATAAATCCAGGAAATGTCACAGGGATTCTTGTCCTCCTTTTCTACAGAGTGGGGACTGTGTAGCCCTGGCACCAAGGGAGGGGTGAGGTGCTCTCCTCTCACTGTATGTCTTCTTCCATCAGTTTGTCAAGAGAGCTTGGAGGTGTGAATGGGATTGTTTGGGTATCAGTCACCGTGGAGATGATGGGTAGTTTGACAGATTCCAGAGTTAGTTTTTTACAGATTCTGTGGCCAAAAAGGGACAAGTACAATAGCTACAAAGTCTGTCTGCTAGAGAACTGTAGATTAGAGTTGAAGGGAGCTGCAAGAGGCATGCACAGGCCAGGTTGTGTGGGGGCCTTGCAGACTGTGTCTGGGGACCAACAGCCTTCCATCCTGGCACCTCAGGATAGCCATTCAAGTCTGAAGACTCTGTGATCCTTTGTGGCTTCTGTTATTTGTATGGTGTTGCTGTTAGTTCTCTCTCTCTCTGTCTGTTTCTCTCTTGCTCTCTCCCCCATCCCTTTCTGCCCTCACCTCTACTGTGTGTATGGGGTGATGGGAGACTCTTTCCGTTGCCAAATTGTAATAAAGCTAAGAAAACTTACTCCTAGCCGAAGGTAGTCTGCAGCCTACTATGGGCTTGCGAGAGCCAGTTTAGGCCTTCATAGTTCACAGAACACATGTATCTCCCCTGGGTTGTGTTTAGATGGTGATGTGTCCTTTCAGCTTCCTTCTGTTGGGGTTTAGTACAAGGTGCCCTACGATCACAGGAGACTTCTGGATTGACAGCAAACCTGCTGGGCCTCATGTGAATCTCTCCCCAAGGGCATCCCTGGCCTGTGATCTCTCTCTGCCTGGTATTTGAGCAAATCAGATCTCATCACAAAAGTCTGTCATTAACATTCCTAGGAGAACCCTGAGGATATTCTGAAGGCGTTAAAGAAAGGGACAGACTGATGAGTATCAGTGAGGCCTTCCTGCTGTGAGAACTAGTCTGCAATTCCAGGGAGCTAAGGTGAAGCTCCGACACTGCCCTCACCATCAGCCAAGCCTGCTTCTTGCACCACACCTGGTTACCATGCCTCATTACTCTATCATAGGCTTGGTATGGTGAGGGCCTAAGTTTGAGGAGGGAACCATTACAGATTCCAGAACATTCCTATTCAAGTTTTAACAGTATCAACACTGTTTTCAGAAACTCGTTATCTTCTCACAAGAGGCCAGGACTGAGATCTCATTTCCCAAGGCTGTGGTTTTATAGAAAAAGACTGTTGTAGCAATAATGGAAGGCTCATGTACGGCAAGAGTGATGGAGAGATGACTGGTGTGTGTGTGTGAGGCTGAAGACCAAACTTCAGTAGAGAGAGTGTCTAGTGGGCCACAGTCATGGGCTACACGGTAGACTATTTGGCAAGAGGAGAAACCAGAATTGTAGAGATGGTCAGCAAGACCACAGAGGACTTTGATGGCAAAAGGTTTGAAGCACCTGCTGCTTGCCCTGGACCATAAGGGCACACATGGAGATGCTATCTTTAAGGCTTTGCGAAGGTGCCAGTCCTTTGCATGTTTAAACCATTGGGGGGCTGCATCCCTCTTATTCATGAACACACACACACAGGCACACATGCATGCCGGAAATTGAATAAGTAACTTGAATAGTGGATCTTTAGCTTTGGTAACCGTGAACACCCATAGCCATTCGAGACGTAGTTGTTTAGACCCTGATCTCTATGTATTATGAATGTATATATGGGAAGGTGTGCATTCCTGTGCAAATGTGGACGCCAGATGAGAACACGGGATCCCTGGGACCTAGAGTCACAGGTGTTTGTGAGAGCCAAACTCTGGTCCACATTGTTGCTCACTAAGTGTTCCTAACCGTGGGGCCATCTCTGCAACTCCTACAGTGCTAGTTTCAAAGTGTCACACAAAGTTCTTCATGTTGAAGCCATCCTGGGCAGTCCTGAAGACATGTACAGAGCAAGAACACTGTGAACACCAGTACATGAGTGTTTTGTTGCACGGTAGAACCTGAATGACTTTCATGTGTTAGCACAGTGACCTTGGAGACATGCTGTGGAATCTTTGTGCTATTTGCCTTTCTTTTGTGGCTTTTCATTGTTTGGTTGTTGTTGTGTTATAGTTTAGACTGTGTTTTTTTTTTTTCTTTCTTTCTTTCTTTTTCTTTTTAAGACATGGTTTCTTTGTGTGGTGCTGACTATCCTGGAACTTTCTCTGTAGACCAGGGTGGCCTTAATCTCAGAGATCTGCCTGCTTCTGCCTCCCGTTTTTTTCTTTTTGTGGTTTCTCTTAAAAGTTCTGATAATAATATAGTAACTTCCTATGCTGATTTTAGGCATGTTTTATTCTTTCCATACTTTCATCTCCTTTTTTTTTTTTGGTTTTTCGAGACAGGGTTTCTCTGTGTATCTCTGGCTGTCCTGGACTCGCTTTGTAGACCAGGCTGGCCTTGAACTCACAGAGATCCACCTGCCTCTGCCTCCCGAGTGCTGGGACTAAAGGCGTGCGCCACCACCACCCGGCTTCATCTCCTTATTTTTGTTGTTTAATGTTTGGCTTTTTGTTTGTGTATTGCGTTGAAAGGGAGACTTATGGGATGGAGAGATGGCTCACTGGTTGGGAGCACTGGCTGTTCTTCCAAAGCAACTGAGATCAATTCCCAGCACTCACATGGCAACTCACAGCTATCTGTAACTCCATTTTCAGGGGATCTGATGTACACACACACATACAGGCAAAACACCAATGCACATACAATAAAAATAATTTTTAAAGAAAGAAAGGGGGACTTGCTATGTAGACTAGGCTTGTGCTTACAAGGATCCATTTGTCTCTGCCTCCCAAGTACTAGGATTAAAGGTATCCATTATCACACCTAGCCTTTCTATGTCTTGTGTGTGTGTGTGTGTGTGTGTGTGTGTGTGTGTGTGTGTGTGTTCCAGAGAAGGATGTCATGTCTCTGTCACTCTTCCCTTTACCTCCTTGAGACAGGGTCTCTCATTGAACCTGGAGATTGCTAATTATCCAATTAGGCTGTTCACCAAGGAGCTCCAGTAATCCTTCTGGCTCCCACTCTGGTACCCCAGCTCCAGTACTAGGCTTACAGCAGACATGGGTTTTACCTGAGCAAGGGATCCTAACTCAGGTGCGCATGTTTGCACAACAAGCTGTCTTGCCACAGAGCATCTCCCCAGCCCATGTCTTGCTTCTCGTCCATTGTTTTTCTTTTCAACAATGCTTTTTGCAGATTTTTAGACTGTGGTCTGTACCCTCATCCTATATTGTGAATAAAGCATTCCGTCTTTGGAAGATCTGTCCAAGTCCCACTCTACAAGCTTGTCTCTTCCTTTGTGTCCTGCTGCGTCATCCCTGATGTGCTATGGTATATGGTATTCACTGTCACCAAGGCTAAAGATCCAAGTACTGTCTTTAACCCTTGGTCCTATCCAAGTTACTTATTTCATTTTTGGCATTATGTTCCTTTGATCATCTTTCATTTCTGCAATTGGAAGTCGCCTTGGGATATGCCAGGAAGTCAAGATTGAAAAGAGACATATAATCTGAGTCTTGACATACCAGCATGTCGATTCACCTCTCCTGTCTCTATCAAGTGGCGCCTTCTCAGATTTGAGGTCACACCAGGGCTCTTTGGGAAACCCTTCTCTATCCGTGGGCTGGTATTACTCAAATATTGAGAACTGTGCATAATTGGCATTCTAGGACCATATCTTCCATGCTGGACAAGGAGGTGTGGGTGGCAGATCTGCCCACAGCAAAGGTAAAGCTGAAAGATTAAACATTGGAGCGTAATAGTTGGATTGCATTTTCTGGAATTATACATCACTTGTTCAGTCCAAACATCATCTAGTATCTTATTATGATGAATCTAAGGTTCCATAAGTATTAAGTGCAGAATTTTTCTGTCACTGCAAATAGAACAAAAAATAACAAGATGCCAGCTGTTCCTCTCAGACACAATGCTTGCCTGCCCCTTCTTTGTCATTACTTTACAAACTGCATAAAATGGAGACCATTCCTCTACCACAAATGCGTACCCTGCCACTCAGTCCCCAGCTTTTGGATACAATGACTGTTTCTTGGATCATCTGTAGTAATTTTGTTTTGCTTTCTTGGTGCTGAGGGTTTAACCAAGGCCTCATGCTTGGCAAGCCTGTGTTGAGCTGCTTTCCAGCCTGGCACAGGGCTGTGACTACATATAAAGGGACAGACTGAGTTGGGGGATTAGCTTCATTGTAAGAAGATAGAAAAGGCTGAGATGAGACTCACCAGGCAATGTAATGCACCCTGGGGCTGTTTGGGCTTAGAGGACAACACATTAGATGACATTGAATCAGACACATCTAGATTATGTTTGCAATAGTAAATTATGAAGCAGCCGCATACCTTTAATCCTAGCACTCAGCCCCAGAGGTAGGCAGGTTGCTGTGAGGTCAAGACCAACCAAGGGTTACAGGATAGTAAGACCCTTTCTCAAAAACAAAAACAAAACAAAAAAATCCCAAAATATCTATCATCTGTCTTCCCAGGACTAGTTATCTCCTTTTGTGTGAACATATGCATGTATGTGAGTGTGGTGTGCACTCCCTTAAGGAGATCAGAAGAGGACATGCTGAGTCCTGCTCCAAGAGATCTTCCTGAGCTGCCGATGTGAGTACTGAGACCTGAACTGAGGTTCTCCAGAAGGGCAGCAAGCATTCTTAGCCACTGAGCCAATCTTCCTTTTCCTTTTCCTTCCTCCCTCCCTCCCTCCCTACCTTCCCCCTTCCTTCCTTCCTTCCTTCCTTCCTTCCTTCCTTCCTTCCTTCCTTCCTTCCTTCCTTCCTTCCCTCCCTCCCTCCCTCCCAATCTTCCCTCCCTCCCTCCTTCCTTCCTTCCTTCCTTTTGGTTTTTTGAGGTAAGGTTTCAATGTGTATCCCTGACTATCCTGGACTCTTTTTGTAGACCAGGCTGGCTTCGAACTCACAGAGATCCCTCTGCCTCTGCCTCTGCCTCTGCCTCCTTAGTGCTGAGATTAAAGAGTGCACCACCATGCCCACACTCTTTCTCTAAAGCCCCCCATCCCTACCATGAGGTGACTGACCTTCATGCTAGCTTAACTCAAAGGACATGGCTTTCTTTTCTCTGCCCCACCCTTTCTTCTTCCTCCAGGCAACAAGACTTGCAGCTTGTCTGTTCCAGGGTCTTCCTTTCACTGCTAATGAAATCATCTTCCAGCTCCCCATTTGAGCCCATTCTGAAATTCTTCAATTATCAAGCCATAAAACCCTAAAGGGAGACTCTGATTTTCATGGTATCCACTAATGTATCAAAATGCTAAACGTAGACAGTTGGCTCAAATTTTAATGATATATTTTTCTAGAAGTATTTTGTTGAGTGGTGGTGAAGCAGACTTTTAATCCCAGTACTCTGGATGCAGAGGCTGGTTTATCTTGAGTTTGAGGCCAGCCTGGTCTACAGAGCGAATTCCAGGATAGCCAGGACTACACACATAGAGAGACTCTGTCTCAAAAAAGAAAAAAGAAAAACGAAAGAAAGAAAAATAAACATTTTATAAGATTAGCTTGTGATGTGGAACACAGGAAAACATGTGTTGGGGATAGTGGCACAGACCTTTAATCCCAGGACTAGGGAGGCAGAGGCAGACAGCTATCTGTGAGTTCGAAGCCAGCCTGGTCTACTGGTCTACAAAGGAAGTCCAGGACAGCCAAGCCAGGGCTATTACACAGAGAAACCTTGTCTCGAAAAACAAACAAACAAAAAAAGATTATATGAAGAATGAAAGTGTGTGGGGGGGTTGTAGAAATATGTCTTTTGGGCTGTTCCATTTTCTCTGAGTACTTACTGGAGACTTATTTACATTGGTAACTAACTTTTAGTAATTATTCTATTTTTCTGATTGCCTACAATATTCCTGGCTGGTTTTGGCCATCTGCCCCCCAACTAGGACAAATTTCTAGAGTTTTCTTTTTACCTAAAGACTATCATATAAAAGGTCTGTTAAAAAGGCAGCTTTACCTTTTGAGAAAATTTTGGTAAAAGGAACCATTAAAGCAACTATTCTTCTCTCCAAACAAAACAATCCAGTAAACTCCTCAGTGGTCACTTCAGCCCTGTTTACCAAGTTGTCATGGCAACTATTCAGCTGCCCTCTGTAAAGAGCTGGATAAATAGCTGTAAATGAAGCTCAGCTCAAGTGAAGAGCGTTGTTCTCTGGATGGGTTTTCCAAAATCACAGCAAAAATGTTTGAGGGTTTTTTTTTGTCTTTGGGCATCTTCATCTTTAAATATATATATATATACAATCTTTGAAAATTTAGACTCTTTGGACTCCTATACTAATTTGCACATTTGTTGGTATGTGAACCGTGGCTCATTTGTGCCTACAGTCAAAGGTGTCATCAACCATTCGAATCACGCCAGCCTTGAGAGGCCGGGCTTCTCGAGTAGAATCAGGAATGAATTAAGCAAGCACAGACCAAGACACCACATAAAAGGCAGGGAGCTGGGCAAGCTGCAGATAGCGGGGTTGTTGTCTGTCTGCTTGGATACTCTTGGGCCCTTCTTCCGGAGATGCAGCTGTTCACAGTAGACAAATTCTGAAGAGAAGAAAGGAAAACCCAAGGTAGGGTTTTGTTTTGTTTTGTTTGTTTCTCCTTTTTGGCTCTCCCTAAAAGTTTCATCTACTTTGTAATGGCTGCTGTGTGACGAAATAACAAAGGAGTGGATTGGTTGTCTCTCTGAGCACCCAACTGTTGGGTTCTTAAACAAATGGGGAGGGAGGTGCTGGTTTGGATTGCACAAGTTTGAACTATTAATAAGCCTTTGTAAAAATGAAGGACATTAATCCATTTAGCAGCTAAGGCATTAATTGTGTGGTCTTTTTTTTGGTAAGGAAAACAGCTTTTGAAGAAAACAAAATAATTTCTAATGAGTTGAAGAAACTTAGTAGTGATGTCTTCCACTTGAATGTGAAGTATTTCTCCCCCAGAGCTTATTAACTACTGCAGTCTTCAAGCTTTCCCTGTGCCTTGTGCTGTAGAAACTTTAAAAGAAATTGGCACAAGAATTAATTCTTTCTAAATTTGCCTTATATACTGGGTTCTACCAGTGGAGATATAAGAAGTTACGTGAATTAAATGATCTTCCATTGGATAATGTGGGCTCTTATTACACATGTGAATATTGCTCTCAGCCTGGAGAAATAGGAGGAAGCACATTCTGCTGCAGTTCTCCTAAGGGAAAGCTCCCCTAAGAAAGAACTTTTGAGTGAATCCCTAATCTTTGGAAGCACCATGAGGGTGGGATGGGTTAGGTTGATGTCCATTCATTTGCTAAGTGAGTCCTGGGAGGGATTAAATGTTTTCAACATGAAGGTGGTCTTTCATATTAAATAGAGCAACATTTGAAAGTAATGAATAATAATGGTCTACCACCTAATTGCCTAAATCTACTTTTTGTTGAAATAAGCATCTAGAAGTAATGAGAACCTATTGTGAGCTTGTGACTCATTATGTTAGGGGCCTACTCCTTCCTTGTGGAGAGGTATCCTATAAAGCGCCTGGACCATTTGGCCTACATCTCTCATTACCCCAACATTCTGTTTAGTGGACCAGTGTTTGTGTCTCCGATGGACCCTCATGGCAGGTCTTGGCGGCTCATTGTGAAGTAATAGCTGTAAACCACAGCTCCTACTCCACCTCCTTGCTCCCGTCCTCCAGCAGTCTCTGCTTTAACTCCTGCTGTGGAACAACTTGAAGAATATTATCTAATCAGATGGGAGACCTACTGGCACCTATGGGCCTGCCCCAGACACTGGGCTGTCCCTGACAGATGGGTTTTTTTCTGTAGTCTCTTAGCATATGAAGCCCTACATTAGCATGCGCTTAGGCAACCCCCGCTGTGGGCTGTTCCTGACTCTTCTGGTACTTCACTAGCTCACTCAGCTGTATAAAGATCATTCTCCTCAAGCTCCCAGCCTCATTCTTCTCTAGCTTTTCTTTCTTTTCTTTTTTTTTTTTTTGGTTTTTCGAGACAGGGTTTCTCTGTGTAACAGCTCTGGCTGTCCTGGACTCGCTTGTAGACCAGACTGGCTTCGAACTCACAATGATCCGCCTGCCTCTGCCTCCCAAGTGCTGGGATTAAAGGCGTGCGTCACCACACCCAGCTTCTCTAGCTTTTCATCCTCTTTCACTGCCATTCCTTTTGGTGATTCCAGAGGAGATGGAAGACCTGAGGGTGGGGCCTTTCCCAGGGCTGGGAACAAGGTCTAAGCTTCCCTTCCATTTCCTTGACCTGTAGAATATCTCCCTCAGCTTCCTTCTCCTTGGAGTCTCCATTGTGCTCACTGATTTCTCACACACACCCTGGAGGAGGGGTCTTACTTTCAGGCTAGCTTCTTCCCTCTACTAAAAAACATGTAACAAAGAATGGTAAGAAATGTTACCAGCAGCATTTCCTTCACCCTGTCCCTGGGTCCCTCGCCTGCCGGTGTGCTTCAGCGGGCCCCTGGGTGCTTGTGGGAGCTGGTGTGGGTGGAGGCAAATGCTTATTGATTAGAAAATATTTGAAAGATATTGGTGAACCTTTTTCTTTTCTCACCATGATTTCCCTACTCAAAGACCAGACCATCCTATTCACATTTGGATGGATACATACTCTCCCCACCCCCATCTCCGGTCCTGGGAACCAGACCCAGGACCTCGTATACATTGTTCACCTGAGCCACACCTCCAGTCCCTTTATTTTATTTTTAGTTTGTGGCAATATCCTTGCCCAAACTGGCCTTAAACTTCCTTTGTAAAATAGACAAACATCAAAAGAATTTTCAGTCCTGCCTTGGCCTCCAGGTAGCTAGAATGATAGGCAGGTGCCAACATACCCAGCTTTACTTATTTTCTCTAAATTGGGATTATGTTAACTTTGTAAGTATTTTTTTCTGCCTGCTATATCATGAAACATTCCTATAAATGTACGATTCTGTCAATGGCTGGTGTGTGTGTGTGTGTGTCTGTATGTATGATGTTTGTGTGTGTGTGGTGTGTATGTGATGGGGGCCTGCTGACTGAACCCAGGGCCTTCTCTGCACAATAGTAATTGCTTTATAAAGTGATCTGTGTCTAGCCCCCAAAGCAGTATTTGAAAGTCAAATTTCTGTTACTAAATAGTTTCTCTTGTTGCAAATATGGCTGTTGTGCAAATACTTTTTAAACACTTGAAGGTTTTTTTTTTTTGCTAAATCAAAGCTTATACATCGTTATAACTACATATAGTATGTATATGGACATAACTGAGTTGCTGTTCATTAAAGTCAACTACAAATAAAAAATGTTTGTAATATATATAAATATATCAACATATCAAGGGTTGGTTAGCCTTAATATATAAAGAGCCTTTACAGACAATGATTAAATGATAGATGATGCCCAGGTGTGGTGGCACACACCTTTAATCCCAGCACTTAGGAGCAGAGAGGCAGGCAGATCTCTGTGAGTTCAAGGCCAGCCTGGTGTACAAAGTGAGTTCCAGGGCAACCAGTACTGTTACACAGAAACTGTGTCTTGGAAGAAAAAAAAATAGACTGATAGATGCTTTAGAAAAATGAAGAAAGCACATAAACAAGAAGTTTGCAAGGAATAATGAATTGAAAATGTTCTCACATTCTTAATAGTATATTTGAAGAACTTCAAATTAAGGTGTGACAATTTTGCTAGATTGAAGACTAAACTTTTTTTTTTTTTCAGTTTTTCGAGACAAAGTTTCTCTTTGTAGTCCTGGTTATCATGGACTCACTTTGTACACCAGGCTGGCCTTGAACTCACAGAGATCCACCTACCTAAGTGCTGGGATTAAAGGTGTGTGTGTACCACGCCCAGCTGAAGACTGAACTTTTGTTCTTTGTTTTTGGAGATAGGGTTTCTCCACATAGTTCTGGCTGTCCGTAGACTAGGCTAACACTCAACTCACAGAGCTCTTCTTAACCTCTGCCTGGAATTAAAGGTGTGTGCCACCACGCCTGGCCGCATAAGTTAATAAGTTAAGTTAATTTTTATTAAACTCTTTTTCTTACCTTTGATATACCTTTACACACATATACCTAAACACACCTCGATAGACAGACTGACATATCTACCTTCTTTTCAAACGAGATGAGAGGACTGGACTGGGTGTCCTCCTGAGAAAACTTCTCTTTGCTGCTGAATATTTAACTGGTATGAGGCTATGGGATAAAGCTTTTCCTTGCACCCTCCTGAAAGCCTCCTGCCTCATGATCTGCCCTCCTTCCTAGTCTCCACCCCACCTCCAGGCAAGGGGAACCGCTAGCTAACTGCCACTCCTTCCGGCCCTCTGACCAGCCTCCCCACCCCCACACGAGGCTCTTGACTGGCTCCCTAGGCGGAGGCCTGGCCTTGGGCTCTACTCCACCTGCCAGTTTCCAGCCTCTAGAGCCCAGGCTCCTTGTTCCTTCCGCTCCTGGCTGGTGAGTACCTGCCCCTCTCCACCATATCTCTGCAGCCTGGAGCTCCATGTTTGAGTTTCACAGTCTCCTTAATTTTGTAACCCACTTTTTTGTTTCGGTTGCCTGAGTTTTCCAGTTCTGTCCTACCTGGCTCTTTGAAGTGAAGTGTATCCATGATTTAATTTCACATCCTTTCCCTCCTTCGTCTGCTACTTCTCCTGTGAATGATACTTATCAGGATGAGGCAGGGGTTGCCACACTTGGCCCTGTGGGCAGTTGAGGGTAGTAGCTGTCTTCTAGAGTGCTCTTTGCCAGAAACTCAGCAACGATCCAGGAACCTACTCAGTAGACCCAGGTTACAGCCCCCAGTGTTTCCAGACAAACGTCTGGGAGAGAATATCAGTACTGCTTAGTACTTTTCAATCTTTTATTATTATTATTTGCTTTAGGGAGATGGCATCCTCACATGTGAGCCTTTTCTATCGAATTTGCTGTTGCTTTTAACCTTGAGTTTACCCTTAGAAAACTACAATTTAGAATCTTTGAGATAATCAAGTCCTGACTGTTAAGTGGGATTGTTTTAGTAAGCTGTGTTCAGACTTTGAAAGTGTTTTGGAGCCTTTTATACCAGTGTGCTGCACACCATTGTGTGCTGCCAGTTCGCTGTCCACCCTCTCAGATGAATGGCTGCCCTAGTTTCAGCCCTCTGAAAGGACGCAGCCGCTCATTAAAGTGAGCCAGGTGCCGCTCCGGTCGGCATGGCGGTTCACATTGTTTAGCTTTGGAGTGACACAGTGATGGTCTCAGTGCCTGTCTCTAGGAAGTGGAGAAGTGGCTCTGTTACAGATGCTGCTGCTTCTCCCTGCTTCCAAGCTTCATGGGCTGAAAACGCCACCAGAAAATGGATGTTTCTGTGACATTTTTGCAGCTCTTTTAAATAAGCAAAACAAACTGAGGTGAGGAACGCCCCATAAACTTAGGTAAATGGATTTCACCTCCTGACCTCAGCGAAGGAGCAGGAGCTTGAAGTCTTTGAGCCGTGTACAGTACCGCCTTCTTTTAAAGTAGTCTAGACTTAGATGCAGCTATTGTAATACTCACAGAGAAGGCTGAAAAGATTTGTTAAGCCACAGTAAAGTCCATGGGATCAACAGAGCCCAATTCAAGTCATTGTTCTTACGTCACTGCACACAGAGCAAGCATGGAAGAAAAATTAGCCTAACTTTGTTCTTTTCTCTTCTTCCTTTGGTCTAATTCTAAAATTTGGGTCTATCATTTGATACGACGATTGCATTACACGCTTTTAGCAACGCCCAGGCTAGATGATTTACATTGGACCACAGGTCCACACACTTGCAACCCTCTGTCTTCAGTGGGAGGCAGCTTGTGAATTAGGGAAATGAGGTCCTGCCTGTGGAGGTGGAGGAACAGGTCGGACCTGGTGGTGATGTCATCTGACTCTGATTTCCAGGCTTTTAGCACAGCCTGTTACTGCTTAGGGTCCATATCTAAGGAACAGAGAGGGTCCAGAGCTGCAAAACTGTGCCACTGGCCACCTCTTAGAACAACTTTGCTAGCAGTCTTGTGTCCTGAGTGTCTCTCTTGTTGCTACTTCTCCCTGAGACAAGCTAGTGGCATTCCATGAGCAACATCACCTCCGGGCTCTGCCAACGTCCACGGGGTGAAATCTGTTCCTTTCTCATTCTCGGTGGAGAAGAAAAGCAACTACAGTACAATCGGCACTTGTTCTGTAGGGCGCACTCACCCTGCCTGCTCAGCCTGCCTCCCTTTCTTGTTACAGCATGTTGCTATAAGGTATTGAATGATTGAGAATGTAGTTTGGGAGTATTCAAAAGGCTGTAAGCAACTGACCTGGAGGCACAGCTGGCCTAACTACGTGGGGTTTTTGGTGGGGGTGTGGTGGTGGTGATGGTAGTGTTTTGTTTTTTCTTTTCTTTCCATTTTTCAAGTCTTATTGCATATGTGCCTTGTTGGGGCCACTGTCAGGAGACCTGAAAGGTCTTTTTAGAGTGTTCCCCAGCATATGGTGTATCCTGGGGTTTTAAAACTTTTTTTTTTACCCTTGTGAAATTCTTTCATGGTCTTGTCCTGTCAATCATAGAATTGCAGCTTCATCCTGCATGCAGCCCTGCCGGCCTAGTGATCCTGTACCAGTCCCCTGGACCAGAACTATATTGCAACATCTTATGACAAAGGCTTTCATAGTTCTCAAAGTTAACAGTTTTGTTGGCCCAGTGAATAATACCTTTCCTTTAGACCCTTGGCTAACAGTGGGACAAAATGGTTCCTGCTCTAAACATGTAGAGTCCAGGGATGCCATGTACCATGGTGGGCATAACAAAGTTTTACAGGTGAATGCCATCTGCCTGTAGCCGGCTCTGTAGCTGCCTGTTGTCTGAGTACTCATTTTTGTCACTGGTGCTGCAAAGATGAATCTTACCCACTTTAAGGACTTGAGGATTACTGTGAACTTGTCTGTAAAACTCCTTGTCCACACTCTGGTCCCCTGTCACTGCTGAGGGTCTCTGTGAATGACAATCTTCCATTATTCTTTGTATCACTGTGGGACAAAGTGACTGACACTGGGTGTTGCTAGAGGACTCTGATGCTGGGTAGGGCAGTTCAGGAAAGGAGGGCTTGTTTTCCAAGCTCTTCAGTATCTCCCCAAGTCGAATTGTGAAGGATGCACATTCATTCTGAATGCTGCAAACTAGTCTCTAAATGCAATCTGGGGTGCACTGGATGTTAAGTAAAGTGTGTCACTTCTGGAAGTGAGTAAGAGATGTATGTATTCCAGGGTCAGGTGGGCAGAAGTAGGACTGTGTGGGTGGAAGTCTGATTGCCGTGTCTTGGGTTCAGGAAAATGCAACCACCCCCCCCCCACACACACACACACACTGCTACCACCATATATACACAAACATTGTTAAATCCCTTCTTTTATTATTATTGCTACTTATTTATTATTTGTAAATGTGTCTGACTGGGTGTACAGGGTTGACAGGATACTTGAATGAGGACCTAGGGCCTTCCTTGAATATGCTAGTTTAGGTACTTTGCCACGCAGTTACATCTCCAGCCCCTTTTAGTTTGATTATTTTGCTTAGTCTAAAAACTTTTGTTGATGTCAAGCTCTTTCATGCAAATTTTCAGGCCTCACTGATTGGCAGAAAAATACTGGCCATAGAGGCTGGCAGGGCTGGTGTCTCATCCATTGGGCACTTCCCTGGAGCTGGCCTGTGGGAGTGGGAGGGGACACCCATGTTTTAAGCAGTTGGAATTGCATCATATAGAAACCTGACATGCTGCCAGGCTGAGGACTTCAGTTGTCCCTAGATCCTGGATCCTTCTGTACTGAAAGCCTAGTGTGCCTAGAGTCTTGATGAATGTCCCAATTAGTGATGGGAATAACCTGGGTTTTTGAGTGTCTTTTGATCTCTTGTTTCCTAGCAACTTGTAACTGCTCAGTGGGATACTGCATGATGTTTCTAGTTTGTACTTAGCAGACATTAACAGATACACTTGGACAGATGTCGTGGGCTGGCCAATCCCACTATGACTTTTAGTGGGACCACTCCAATACATGGATAAGCAGGAAAGAAGACGCCTAGGACACGATGCTTGCCCATGCCCCCTCTCACCAGGCCAGCCTTCCTGCTAGACAGTAGAATTTACCAAGAGCTTGCCAGTACGTTTCTGCCTCTCCCAGCCCACCGCATTGAGCAGCTGTCAAATACAATTCTCCATTCGATTTTGTTTTTCTCCCAATATTTTGTATGTGTTCATGAATATTTGTAAATCAACTATATTTGTTACTGAAGATTTTTCTTAGTTGTGTATCTTTATGCAAATGAAGTTGCTTACTCTCTGTTCCTGTGAAGAGACTGATGGCAGGGGGTAATGTCTCAAGATGTTTCAGCTCTGCCATGAATCCCCTCTGCTTGGTGACTAAGTGATTGGCTTGACTTTTTCTGAGTTGTTGTTTTCATCTTTTTTTTAGACAATTTAGACTTCTTAGCTCCTATTTGTGGTGTGTGTGTGTGTGTGTGTGTGTGTGTGAGAGAGAGAGAGAGAGAAAGAGAGCCTGCCTGCCTGCCTGTGTCTGTATCTGAAAGCCTTTGCTTCCCTCTGTAAACTATCATGTGCTTCATAAAACTAAGCATAATGAATGATTCCCATCTCCCAGAAGACTGGAAATATCCTTGAAGTTTAAATACCTAAGAAGCAAGGATCCATGGGCATGCATTCTCCTGGTTATCATACACGATGATTTATATAACTGTCACAGAGGGTGGACCATGCCGTGAATGCAGCATTATGAAACAATTCATCGAGACCAAGCATTCCAGATCCCAGCTTGACAGTATTCCAGGTCTAGACATTGAAAAATGCTTACCTGCTCGTCCCCACATTTCTTCTTTGATCCCTGCCTTTTACTAGCTATGAATCCTGATTGTGTCGCATGACCATATTCCTGGGTTTGCTAACTGACTCAGTGAGATCTGTAGCTATTCAGCATTCTAATGAGCGGTGTGGGCATCCTTGCCAGCACAGAGAGACAGCTGCCCTCCTAATTTGTATTTCTCAGCATGATTTGTCAGAGTGCCTCTGAATAGAGGGGCTGGAGAAATGGTTTAACAATGATGAATAGATTGAGGTTGGGGTTTAGTTTCACAGGATAAAAAAGTTGCCTTGGGTTCTTTAGATAAGAAGGCAACAGATTATGCCTAAGGCTGCTCTCTGAGGGTTTCCAGATGGGATTTATATAGAGGGTTGAACCTTCTGTCAGTTCTTCCAGGCCTGTGGTCTGGGTAAGAATAAATTATCCTTCCCATCCTCTTTCTCTGGGTCTTTGCTGTTTTCGCTTTTTTGAGATAGGCTCTCACCGGCCTGTAATTTTCTACCTAGTGCAGGCCTAGGCCTTGAACTTGTGTCAGACTAGTCTTCCTGCCTAGCCTTCTAGGACAGGAATTCAGCTGTGCTCCACCACATCTGGCCTCCTCTTTCTTGTGTGTTTCTGAGACTCCTACAACACTGTCTTTTGGATTCTTTTTTAGTGCCAGGGATGGAACTTGAGAAGTGGCTCAGCATAAGGGTCACTCTGCACAGTCAGGTGACCCGGTTTCCCACCAGGGTCAGGGCAGGGCCTTCCTCTTCTGCTTCTGGAAAGAACAGTAACTAGTATTTTACCAGGTATGATTCCAATCTCCCTGCCATGCAAAGGGTCTCACCCTGCTTGAATAGCCCAGGTCCTTAAGGATGAAAACTCCATGCTCTACCACCGAGGAACACCCCAACCCATACCTTTTTTTTTTTTTAATTTTATGTACATTGATGTTTTGCCTGCGTGGATGTCTATGTCTGTGTGAGAGTTTTGAATCCCTTGGAACAGGAGTTACAGACAGTTGTAAGCTGCCATGTGAGTTCTGGGAATTGAACCGGTTCCCTCTTGAAGAACAACCAGTGCTCCTAACCGCTGAGCCACCTCCCTAGCCGCCCAGCCCACATTTTAATGTATGCTCAAGTTCCATTGTTTTAACTCCCCTCCCATTTTAGTTTTTAAAATGCCAGTCTGCTGTCCCATCCTGCAGAATGTATGATGTGGCTTCATTTGCTCACACTGACATCTCAGTCCTTTTCTCAGGGTCTTCAGGGGCCTCCTTGAGAATTTCATTATTTCTTTGCCTCAGTTAGTTGATGTTTTGGTCAACAAGATAATTTATTTTTTCTGGTTGCAGCAGAGCTTGCATATGAAAAATTGATCTCTGAAATCTTAAGTGTCCACCTTACAATGGTCAGCAAGACCCACAATCTCCTGGGTCAGGGAGGGACCCATGAGCCATGGGTGTGAACTTGAAGCCTCTGAAGTCCTGTAGTTCCGGACCTCATGTTGAAATGCGCTCCCCATTGTAGCTCCCTTTCTCCCTGACTCCCCCACATCTTCCCACACTGGAGCTTCTGCAGGAGCTTCTGCAGTGCGTGAGCTCACCTTGTAACTCAGCAAGATTTGAGAGTATCTATTCTTGAACCCACACACTCCACCTGTATCTACCAGAGCAGTGTCTCCACCTCCCTCCCCCGACTCTCACTATTTTCCCATGACTTCCCCCTCAAGGAACTTGGACATTTGACCACTGCTGATGAGGCCACCTCTGGTGATTGTCACTGAGGCAGGGAGCTCAGGTCCTTCCTTCAGTCTGACTCCGAGCTCCTCCCTCTGAACTTGAAGTCTGGATTACCATCATGTACCACTGTGTGTTGCCAGGCTGACCTCCATTCATGCTGGCTTACCTTGAGAGAATTTTTGACATGTAGGGTTCATCGCCAGGGACACTGTTCGTTTTTGGAAGAATCCTCTTTCCCCCTGTAAGATCTCTGTCTACCAACAGCCTAGACCAGTGTTCTACACGGTACCCCTCTGTCGCCTTCTGCATAAACTCCCAGTTCTTCAAGACAAAGATGGTAACTGCCAACACCTGATGTGCTTAGAGGTTGTACATCATAACAAGCTTAGTGTGGACCTTCTACAGTGTCAGGGCTTCCAGTCAACACATCTGTAAGTCCCCGGCTTGCAAAATGGGTGCCAAGCTGGCAACTGTCCAATGCTCTAGGAACATCATCATGCACTTTTGTCAGCATTTCTTTTTCTTTTTAAATTGTGCTATTGAAGTCCATCTCTGACTAAAACGAAGGCCATGTCTTCCCAGAGTAAGGATTACTCCTGGAAAGGGCAAGGGCTGAGCCCAAGGAGACTTCTCCATGGGAACCCTCCCATAACTGGGAAGGAAAGTCTTTCCCTGGAGTCTTTTTTTTTTTTTTGGTTTTTCGAGACAGGGTTTCTCTGAATATCTCTGGCTGTCCTGGACTCGCTTTGTAGACCAGGCTGGCCTCGAACTCACAAAGATCCGCCTGCCTCTGCCTCCCAAGTGCTGGGATTAAAGGCGTGCGCCACCACCGCCTGGCTCCCTGGAGTCTTTTAAGCAGGTTCAACTGCATCTCTCCGGTCCTGGCTTCTCTGCTGGGTTCTAGGGCTGGGACTGGGGACTATGGCTAAGCCTCTCTCTGCAAGAGCCTGGGAAAGTGAGTATCTAGCACTACTTGTGCATATTGATGTGGCATGATCTTGCCTCAGAACAGCTACCCTGGATGCAGTTGGTATTCCTTAACAAGGCTGGCTAAAGGCCGCCTGGAGAGCAGTGTGTAGGGAAGAGCAACATGATAAAAGGTGGAAGGAACGTCCATTTCGTCTGCTGTGTAGTCTGGAGAGCTTCTTAAAGAGCGGTGACCCCAGAACGTTCATGAGAGATTTTACACCTGCTACTTCAGGGAAAGATTTAAGTCAATACTCTTTCCTCTCTATCAACCTGGCAGTGATAAACAGAAAGAGAAGGCGTCCAGTGTTCAGGGTAACACATAGGAAGGATAGATGTCCTCGCACTAAGATGGAGACGCACCTTCCAGGCCTTGCCCAGCCTTGGCACTGTCACATTCGCTTCTAGAGTAACACTTCCCCAGTTACATGGTAAAGGACAGGGTTTGGTTTGTCTGTCTGTTGTTGTTTTGTTGTTATTGTTACCATTATTTTAAAATTATTTATTTTGTGGGTTGATGCACAAGTCAGAGGACAACTTGGAGGAGTCTCCTCTTCCTTCATCATGTGGGTTCTGGTGATAGGGTCAGGTCAGGCTTAGCAGGGAGCCCCGCCACCTGCTGAACTGTCCTACCAGCCCTGAAAGGGCAGCTTTTTGTTTTTGTTGTTCTTTATTTGTTTTTTTAGGTTTTTCGAGACAGGGTTTCTCTGTGTATCCCTGACTGCCCTGGACTCACTTTGTAGACCAGGCTGGCCTTGAACTCACAGAGATCCGCCTTCCTTGGCCTCCTGAGTTCTGGGATTAAAGGTGTGCGCCACCACTCCCAGCAAAAGGGCAGTTTTTAACTTTCTTTTGCTGTCAGCACGTTTGAAAAATACAGTAAACATAATGCCATGTGTCATCCATTGTGAAAGTTCCTAAATGCCTGTCATCTGTCTGGCAAATGGCCCATTAAGGACTACTGCCCTCACAGCCCTGTTGGGGTTTCCCTCTGAGGAAGAGCACAGGACTGTCTGGGCATGAGGCCTCAGGCAGAACACTCTCCATGTTGGGTGTCTGATGGAGTGATAATGCCGTCCTGCCCACTGGCCTGAATAGGACTCCTGGAGGTTTCTTCCAAGTCATGAAAATTCCTGGCATGTAGCAGTCCATACCATGGTTAGTTGCTCTTTCATTTTAATTTAGGAAGGAAATGGTAGCTTTCCTTTGAAGATCTATGCTTAATGTCAGTCCCCCATTCAGAAAGCCAGGGATCTGGTCATATGGGAACATACTGTTGTCCTTCTACACTCTTCAGGGAAGACTCTATCCCTTGCTGGAGGGAGCTGCACACTGACATGAAGACTGGTGACTTCCTGTGGGGTTTCCTAGGAATGGGGATGGGAGGGGACCCTCATTGCAGTGTGGAGACTGGAGAGCAGGAAGCCCATTCCTGGGCTGTATTAATCCCATAGCTCTGGAGAAGGGAAGGAAGTGGAAGTCTGCAGCAGATCCAAGGTCCACAGAAGCAGGAAGCTGGAAGAGTGTGGATGGAGGAAAAGCTGTGTGATCAAGGCCAGGCTTTCGTTCTCGTGCATCTGGGAAACATTTGACCATATGTTCACTATGTGTGGTTTTCAGGCCTGTACGTGACAGGGGTACAATAGCTGAGGTCTGAATGTGTGAATGGCCCGTGGGTACAATGAGAGAGGAAGGCTTGTTCCAAACACTGGAAGGCTGATCAGCATGATCTTACCGGCATATGCACTCCACCTTGGCCCATCAGGCCTTGCTTCAGCACATACTTCTCCTGCATGGTTCTTACCACAGCTGAAGGCATCCACGATGCTGTGTTCAAAAGTTTATTTTTAAAAAGTTAAGGAGTTTATGGTGCAGAGATCTTTTGTTGTACTTTGGAAATTAAATGCAGAATTGATGAAAAATTACATGTTTGAGAATGGCTGTCCCTCTCTTGAAAGACCTTTCACATGGTTTATTTGAAGCTTGAGGAAATTCCTCATATCTGACATTCCACCTGCTTAGCCAAGCAAGAACTGTCCCACGGACAGTTACGGTCTTTGCTAGTTCATGTGTTTTCACCTTCAGCCCTCCTCCTCACCATCAAATGATCAGAGCAGTTGCTAAGGGTTTGTGTGTCTTAGAGTCTATCTAGTGAATAAGCCTTGTATTAAAATGGTCAGGGAGTTGACTTGCAGAAAGTATTCTTTGGCACCAAACACAAGTGGAATGATTTTAAGCTTGTTCTTTTACTCTGCGAGTTTTTGTGGAACCCGGGGACCATTTCTTCAGTAGATGCATAACGTGAGTTGCATGCAGAACCACATATTTCCCAGTAGCTGTATTTAAAAGCATAAAGAAGATTAGTTTCATGAAGATGATTTTTAATTATATGTGTAACTTCCTGGACCCAGATTCTGGACCCTAACCCTGAACTACATGGCAACTACACTGCAGCCCAGTCATGGCTTTTGTTCTTTAACTCAGGAATCAGCACTGTATGCGGTGTGCATGTGCGCACCTACGTGTGCGCGTGCACACGCATGCGCATATGCATGTTCTCTGTGTGTATGTGTATTTGTGTGTGCATGTATGCTGTGTGCACATGAGTGGTGTGTGTGGTGTATGTACATGTGTAACAGAATATTTACATTTATCAACACTTATATTTATTTATTAGTACTTAACAAATCTCTATAAAATACCTAAATCCTATATTCTAAAGCCTATAATCTACAATCTATAATCTAAGAGTACCCTAATACCTAAGAACACTCTAATATCTATCTAAAATAAACTAACACTATTTTTTTTTTTTTTTTTGGTTTTTTCAAGACAGGGTTTCTCTGTGTTTCCCTGGCTGTCCTGGACTCACTTTGTACACTAGGCTGGCCTCAAACTCGCAAAGATCCACCTGCCTCTGCCTCCCAAGTGCTGGGATTAAAGGCGTGCGCCACCACCGCCCGGCTAACTAACAGTATTTTGACTTTCTTAAAAGGATGTTAATATTCTTAGTGTAGGTCCGTTCAGGATAGCTTAGTGTATGGCAGTCCCAGAAGGCAGTCCCTTTCAAAGCTTGGTATTCGTTTGGCCTTACTTTGCAAGTTCGCAGTGCCTTTTTATTTCCACCACCAAATTGTGGCCAGTTTATAAAGTCAGTCTATTCCAGCTGCCAAACTGAGGCCGGCTTTGTTGATCAGCTGAAACTCGCCTCTAACGGTCTCCTCGGCCAGCCAAAGCTCACAGCTGAAGGCCTCTCCAAGTGGCTTCCGAACTCCACTTGCCTCGCGCACTTTTCCAGTGCTCTGGGCCCAAGAGAGACGCCTTTAAAGAACTCTCTCTCAGTAAGTTTTATGCCAGGCCTTTGCTTTAGGCTACAGGAGTCTAAATTCTGTTAATGGTGTACCTTGCTATGCGCTTATTCAGCATGGCTTCAGTTGGTGAGGGCAAGAGGAAGAGGGAGACGGCATGGATTTCTCATCTTATATATTGCATTGTCTCGTGATACTGAAGGGTCCACGAGATTTCTCTTGATGTCCAACTGTCCCATTGCTTCTCACGATAACTGATATCATCTGTGTGGCTTGCACAGTTTCTTAGCCATGCCCCTTCAACAAGGCATATTATCTGGTCACAACTGGCTTTTTGTCCATGTCGGCAAACCAAAAGGATGCCAAGCTCCTCCTTATGTACTACCAGATGCTAATCTGAACTGCCTAGTAATTTCACTATAAAGACTTAACTTCTACCACATACGTGTCTGGTGAGTGCGCACTGTGTGTATGTGCTTTGTGTATTTGTATGTGCATGTGTGCTGTGTGTGTGTGGTATGTGCTGTGTGCTTGCTATGTTTGTGTGTATGCTTTGGGTATTTGTGTGCATGTGTGCGTGGTGTGTGCTGTGTACATGAATGGTATATGTGTGTGGTATATGTACATGTGTGATGTGTGCATGCTGTGTGTGTGTATGCATGTATGGTGTATGTGCATGTGTGGTGTGAGTGCATGATGTGTGGGCGTGTGCTGTGGGTGTGTGCAGGTGTGAGGTGTGTAGTGTGGTAGGTGTGTGTGATGGTCAGTGCAGTGCTGATGTGTAAGCTGGCCATGGGAAGACACTGGGTAGCCTTTCTCTCTGTGCCTTATCCTCTTGACAGTCTCTCATTGAACCTGGAGCCAGACATCTCCCAAGCTCTGATCTTCCCAGTCCCTGACTCCTCAGCATTGGGGTTACAGGTGCACTTGGCCCTACTCAACTTTTATATGTAGGTGGTGGGGATTTGAACTAAGGTCCTCATACTTCTCAGCCTTGAATGACTGTGTTCCGGTAAAACTGCGTCCATACAAACAGACTGCACGTTGACAGCCCCTGCTCAAACTAAACTCACTGTCTTAATTGCATTTTAACCTGAGACTGGATTTCTATCAGCTACTCCCAAAATAGCTCTTGTGGTGAAGTTCACTCAGGAATACCGGGAAATGAACTCTACTGTTATAAAGCGAATACTTTGATGCTACAGGAACACCCCCACCCCCTTCCTGAACTTATCCTAGCAAGTGTGGCTAACTGGGACCCTAGCAGTCACTCTGCTTAACTATGGCAGGCATGTGCTCTGAAACCCTAGACAAGTTACTCACCTTCTCTGTGCTTCACATAATGCATTTGTAAAGCAGGGATAGCAATGATGCCCATCAAATAGAATTGCTAAAATGGGTCCCTTAGTCCTGGGTACATGACAGCTTTCCTTATTACTACTGTCACTAATGCTGTTGCTGATAGTTTTGCGGCTGGGCTTTCCGTGTTAGTTCAGTGTTTACCAATGTTGCCATTTGTAAATGTAAACCAATCCAGGTCCTGGAACAGGGGAGGAGCCACTTGACCAGCCACTCACAGAGCGTGGCTGTGGCACTCAAGTGGCACTTTATGCTTGATCTTGCCCATGAAGGAGAGAGACCACTGCAGTCTAGAAGAAGGTCAGCAGGGTCTGTCTGCAGCATCAAGTGACCCTGATGCCTGTGCCTTCATTACTGTGTGAGCAGCCCTATCTGCCCCGCTCTCTCCGGGCAGTGAGACAAGCAAATGGTTGCCTGTTTGTGATGTGCCTTACACGTTGCCAAATACAATTTCCCAGTTAGTTGCCTCTCTGTATATCACACACTTAACTTCATCGCCATGGCCTGAGAATTCTCGTGGACTGTGGAAATGAGAGCAGAGGAGGGTTGACCCTCAAGGACTGACATGTGGCAGTATCTGAGAAAGAAGATCGAGGGTGGGTAGGAGTTTCACCGGAGCTGAAGACAAGGGATTTTGCTGGTCAAAAGCAACTTCAGTTATCTGAAACGCAGATAAAATGTAGGTGTGCCCTTCAGTGGAAAGGGAGGCTGTTTCAAGGTCCTTGGATATGAAGTTGCATCCTTGGTCTGCATTACGTCCTTGGTTTTCCTTTCCCATCAAGACACAGTGCTTTGTGTGGCTCTGGAGGAAGTGGGCACAGGACTTTCTGTGCTCTGGTACTAACTGTCTTGCACCCAAGAGGTGTGGCTTTGGAGACTGTCCTTGGTGAGTGAGACGTTTCCAAGGGCATGTCCTGTCACTGGTGGCTTTCTGTTTCCACCTGAAGGGCTTGCCATCTGTGGAGGGAAAATGAACTCCTGCTTCTTTCCACCAAACTGTGAAAACCCGCATGCATGCAACAGCTGTATAAAACGCCTGTCAGGCCTGGAGTAAGATGGCAGCCGTAAGTAGAGAAGCTTCAGGCTGGCAGAGCCAACTTTTGCTTATCGCCTGTTCAGAGGCAGGAATATCAAGGTCGGGAAGACTGTATTCCTCCTGCCTTGGTGACCTCGTGTTTCAGTGTAGCCAAATTTACCTGTGGTATATTCTTATAGAGTCTCTAACTTCTTAAATCTGAAGAGAGAGTATCGAAAGATGAGGCTGTCTTGTGTGTATAGAGTGGGGTGGCACTCTGTCCGATAGTGGCAGTGAATTATAGACATAGTAAATGCTAGCCATCCTATTGTCATGTCTTCCTGCTCTCAATACTCACTAAGAACCCTGTGATAGTTCTTTTTACTGTATACTTTACGTGTTTGGTATTTATTAGGACCAATTCTTCTAAGATGGGCTGTGTAACGGGTGCCTTGGCTGCACACCCAATAGGCGTGTTAATAAAGTTGGAATCATTTGACAGAATTGTGGAGAGCCACAACCCTAAGATGGCGCCTGGCTTAATGCCAGAAAGCTCAAGCTTAGCTATAAACAAGCCTTATTTGGTAGCGGCTGCCTAACCCGGTGTGCTTCCTCCTTTTGAGCCTATCTTGGATCACCAGGTGGCATGATCTGATTGGGTTTGAGTAGGCATATAAGGGCTTGGAGGAGGAGAAGCAGAGACACAAGCAGAGAAGCAGATGTACAAGGTTCCTGAATAAACTGCTTGAAGTAGAATCGTGATTGTGTCTTTCCTGCTGGTCAGGGGGACGCGACAAGTTGTGGCCCGTACGGGGAACCTCTCCGCGGGTGAACGATTCAGAACTTCTTCCAGTCAGGGCAGTCAACTGGTAAGTCCCAGGTAAGGTGGGACCAAGGTTAGGACCTCGGTAAAGAGGCAATAAGGTCTCCGGAGGGAGCAATAAGGACCTCGGTAAAGAGGCAATAAGGTCTCTGGAGGGAGCAATAAAGTTCCGGGATTCGGACGAGTAGAAGAAAAACAAAAGCAATGGGGAATTCACCATTGCAGCCCATTTTTTCCGCTCTTAAAGAGCTATTAAAATCTACATTGCAGGGAGGAGCACGGCCTATTTGGAGACTTGTTTGTAGTTGTTTAGGAGATCAGAGATATTGCAAGGCCGTGGAAAAGGGACAAGAGGCATTAGAGCAGTTAAAAGAGGAGCGCTCGGTCAAATCTGGGAAAGATACTTTGGAAGAGGATAGCTCAGAGTCTGAAGAGGAACTTGAAATGTTAGCAAAGGAAATGGAGAAGTCATCTTTGAGGAAGAGGTCTGACTCCACCCGTATAGAGCCCTCAGCTCCGGGGCCGCCTGTGTTGGCGCCGCCTTCATATAATGAGACTTCCCCTCCGAGTGGTCCTAGTGGGTGGTCATTCTGTCCAAATGTCTGGAGGGAAGTGAGACATGAGCTGTACTACCCTGTCTTTCAGGATGGAGGGGGAAATCGTTATCATGAACCTCTCGATTTTAAGGTAATTAAAGCACTTGCTGAGTCTGTCCGCACTTATGGGATTAATGCTGCTTTCACTGTAGCTCGGGTGGAAGCTCTTCGTCGTTATTGCATGACTCCTAGTGACTGGATGAGCTTGGCACGTGCCTGCCTGTCCTCTGGGCAGTATTTAGATTGGAAGGCTTTCTTGATTGAGTTTGCTAATGAACAAGCTGCTGCTAATCGTGCAGCAGGAAACCCAGCCTGGGATGTGGACATGCTTCTTGGGCAAGGTCGATATGCTCAACAACAAACTGGGTATCCGACTCAGGTGTTTGAGCAAATCAATTTAATCGCAACCAGAGCTTGGAAATCATTGCCTAACAAAGGGGAAGTGAATGGCAATCTAACTAAAATTATTCAGGGTCCCCTGGAGCCTTTCTCAGACTTCGTGGCTAGAATGGTTGAGGCCGCTGGAAGGGTATTTGGAGACCCTGAGTTGGCAATGCCCTTAATTAAACAACTTGTATATGAGCAATGTACAAAGGAATGTAAAGCAGCTATCACCCCTTATAAGAACAAGGGGTTGGAAGTCTGGATGAAAGTGTGTAGAGAGGTGGGGGGTCCTTTGACTAATGCAGGTCTTGCAGCTGCTGTTGTGCATATTACACAAAACAAGAAAAGAAGTAATGGCGCCTGTTACCGTTGTGGAAAGATGGGGCACCTTAAAAGGCAATGTCCCGAGAAAGGAAGACAGAATGAAACAGGAAGTGGGAACCACCCTAAGCAGCCTGGTCTTTGCCCCAAGTGCAAGAAGGGAAATCATTGGGCAAATGAATGTAGATCTGTTAAGGATATTAATGGTCAGCCTTTAACACAAGGTTATGGAGGAACTCGTCCAAAAAAACGGGCAGAGGGGCCCCGCCTTCAGGGCCCTCAAATATATGGGGCAATGGAAGACCCTCAGGAAGAGAGGTGGCCAACTCTGAGATCTCCCACACAACGCGGAGTGCCACTTAGGGCTCAGCAGGATTGGACCTCTGTTCCACCGCCAGACTCGTATTGACCCCTCAAATGGGGACCCAAACAATAGATACTGACTTTAAAGGTCCTTTGGATCCGGACACAGTGGGCCTGTTAATTGGAAGGTCCTCCTCAGCTTTAAAAGGGCTTATTGTGCATCCTGGCATTATTGATCCCGATTATAATGGGGTTGTTAAAATTATGGTATCTTCCCCCCAAGGAATAACCTCCATTTCACCAGGGGATCGGATAGCACAATTGGTCATTTTGCCTAGCTTTCATGATCTGTTCCCTGAAAAAAAATAAAGAAAGAGGGGAAAAGGGGTTTGGGTCCTCTGGCTTAGATATGGCTTATGTGGCCCTTGATTTGGAACAGCGTCCTCTGTTAGAATTGGTAGTGAATGGAAAAAGGATTTTGGGCCTTCTAGATACTGGAGCTGATAAAAGCATAATAGCAAGAAAGGATTGGCCTTCTGCTTGGCCTATTCAGGAGTCCTCACAGACCTTACAAGGTCTGGGTTTTGCAAAAACTCCAGGTATAAGCGCCAGAGAATTGACTTGGAAAGATGCTGAGGGCCATTCAGGAAGTATGCAGCCTTATGTCCTAGAATTGCCAGTGACCCTATGGGGACTCGATTTGCTTAAGGACATGGGATTCCAACTGACCAATGAAGGGATGCAAGCTATGGGCCATCATCCTTCATTTGGATTAGGAAGGTTTTTACAAGGCTGCCGTTTACCGGTTCAAGCCAATCCCCGTATCCCAAAGCAGGGCCTGGGTTTTTCCTAGGGGCCGCTGAGAATAGTATACCCATTACTTGGAATACAGAGGAGCCAGTTTGGGTTCCTCAGTGGCCTCTCTCCTCTGAAAAGCTTGAGACGGCAAAGTCCTTGGTTCAAGAACAATTAAGCCTGGGACATATAAAGCCCTCTGTTTCCCCTTGGAATACGTCCATTTTTGTGATAAAAAAGAAGTCAGGCAAGTGGAGGTTGTTACATGATTTAAGAGCTATAAATAAACAAATGCAACTGATGGGGCAAGTCCAACGGGGATTACCATTATTATCAGCTTTACCAAAAGAATGGCCTATTATAGCTGTGGATATAAAAGATTGTTTTTTCTCTATTCCATTATTTGCCTTTACCCTATATCCTGCAATAAGATGTTTTCATTCCATATCAAAATTATACTGTAGCTGCAAATTTGTCTAAGCAACTCTCTCAGTATCTTACAGGAAATTGGTCTGGCGAGTTTGATAAGCTGATGCAGAATCTGAGAACTGCCATCGTGCATGTGAATTCCACCCGGGTTGATGTCTCTGTCGCTGAAGGACTGTCAACATGGATCCTCCGAGCCATGAATCATCTGAAGGAATGGGCGGGAATGGGTGCCATAGGAGGCATGCTCTTCCTAGTCATTTTCATTGCCCTATGGTGTATCTGTAAGATGAGGATTTCACAGAGGAGAAGTAATGCCATGCTGGTGCAAGCCTTTGCTGCCTTGGAGGCTGGACAGTCGCCACAAGCTTGGTTGACTGTCCTAAAGGACTAAGCTATCATCACGCTCAGGATGCGAGGCTAAGCACTGCACTTGGGGTCAGCTTCTAGCGACTTCAAGAAGGGCATGTTTGATTGCATATGGGTTGGTATCCTAGTTTCCCATCTCTGAGAAAAAGATACCGGACGGGTATGGCACCAGCCTGGTTGGCTACTGGGCGTGGGGTCATTACAATGTCCTTTACATGCATATCAGAGATCAGACCTCTACCCTTGCCTGTTGCGTTTTCTGCTCAAATAAAACAAAAAGAGGGAACTGTGGAGAGCCACAACCCTAAGATGGCGCCTGGCTTAATGCCAGAAAGCTCAAGCTTAGCTATAAACAAGCCTTATTTGGTAGCGGCTACCTAGCCCGGTGTGCTTCCTCCTTTTGTGAGCCTATCTTGGATCACCAGGTGGCATGATCTGATTGGGTTTGAGTAGGCATATAAGGGCTTGGAGGAGGAGAAGCAGAGACACAAGCAGAGAAGCAGATGTACAAGGTTCCTGAATAAACTGCTTGAAGTAGAATCGTGGTTGTGTCTTTCCTGCTGGTCAGGGGGACGCGACACAGAATGAGGGAAAGTAGAACCTGTTAGTTTTAGAAAAACACCTACCAATGTGTGTGAAGGTAGGTATAGCAAAAGTTCATGTTAGTTTTAAAGATCTATATATTTTTCTTTTATGTATTTGAGTGTTTGTGTGGATTTGCACAATGTGTATGCCTCGTCCCCTCAGAGGCCAGAAGAGGCAATCGGATCCCCTGTAACTGGACTTAGAGACTGTTGTGAGAGCCCCATGGGCTGAAATGGAACCTGGATCCTCTGCATGAGCAGGAAGTGTTCTTGACATCTGAGCCATGGCTTGCATTTTATCCTATGGTACTGCAGGACTGCAGGGCAGATGCTGGTATGGCTCGGGTGCTGTGTTTGGCTGCCTGTGGCCTCCTGGACTCTAGAGGTCTCCGGATCTCCAGAGCTGCTGCACTGCCATTTGCAGTGCACTCCAGGACCCATCAGGGCTGGACCAACCAGGGCTGGCCTGCTATGCTTCCTCCAGAAGCTGGCTTCTCTTGTGGCTCAATTCTGGGTGAGGCTTTTCATATTTCTTTCAACTGATTAAAAAATGTCATGTTTACATGACCTCATAAACTACCTCCACAAGAGGAAGAAGTGATTCATTCTGGGAATGAATTGTAATCCACTAGGAGGACACTTTATGGTTGTCAAGTTATACTTGGCATAATGTATATTTTTTTTGTCATGAAGACAAGACCTGTATTAAAGTATGTTGTAATATGTGAGTATGTTCTGTGGCCTGCAGTATGACATGTTTCAGTTAGCCCATTGTCCACATTTTGTGCTCTTGGCTTGGATGTTATCCTCGGCAGATGCCCAAGAAGGAATGAGAGGTGAGAACCACAATAGACCAAAGAACATGTATCCCTTTGCCAATTATCAAATATTGCGCTGGATGGGAAGGTTGTTTTGGGGGACCAGAATGTGTGTGGGGGACTGACTAGAATTCAGTTCCCTGAATAATGCTTTCCTTCCTTCAGAAGGGGTATGAGCATGTGTGTGTGTGTGTGTGTGTGTGTGTGTGTGTGTGTGTGTGTGTGTTGCCATTTGAAGTCACTCTGTAGTATATATACCCCTGGGCTCAAGGGATCCTCCTGTCTTAGTATATGTTAATTTATTTGGTTTTTAAAGACAACGACAAGGACCCATGTGTCCCACACTGGCCTGGCCTTCAACTCTCAGTAATCTTCTTCCTTGGCCTTGCAAATGCTAGGTTACAGGCATGAGTCACCATGCCAGGCGAAAACTGTGTGTTTGTTTTTGTTTTTGTTTTTTAAATGCATGTTGCACCAAGTCAGCAACGGAGAGCTTGGACCCTGGTCCCTCAGAGCTAAAATCTTCTGGATAATGTATTTCCAGACGATTTGCTGCGGGGATACTACAGAACAGAGCCCATCCCTTGGCTGGACTCCATCTTCATTTCTTCCCTCAAGGAGTTTTCATCTTTCTGAGTGCTGTGGAGATGAGCCCTTGCCTTTGCCACATGTCCATAGTTAGAAAGGTCTGATGTATGCATATCTGACCACACACAGTATTCGTTTTCAACACAGCAAAGCTCTCTGAAGTCGCCTTTCCTAAGTGGTCAGTTTTTATTTGTTTGGTGATGCGGATTCAACCCGGGTGTAAACAGTTCTGGCAGTTCTGAAACCGAGCTGAGCCTGAGTAATAATGGCTTGGCTGAAGTAAATCTCAGCTTGCCTTCAGCAGTTCATTCTATGCCTACTTTCAGTTTTCTCATCCTGGGAATACAGAAATGTTGCCCACCTAAGACAGCAGACCCTCTGTTCAGGGTGCTGTGTGTGTTGGGGGAACAGGGATGGCTTACTCACTGAAGCAAGAACAGGGTGCCTACAGCTCCTGCCTGGGCCTTCAGCAAGGATTTTGAATTCCTTCCTGAAAGGAAGGATTTGAAATTGAAGTTGAATGGTGTGAAATTCCTTTTAAGACTATTATGGTCGAGGGCTGTAGCTCAGTTGGGAGAATGTTTGCCTAGTGTACATGAATTTGTATTTTTAACCTCCAGTACCACATAAATCAGGCATAGCGGTGTACACTTATAATCTCAGAATTCAGACCTCAGAGGCTGGAGGGTCAGTTTAAGGTCATTCTGGGCAGCACAGGAAGTTTGAGGCTAGGATACATGAGACTTTGTCTCAAAACACCAAGGTAATCATGGTGGTAGTTACAACGAGTTATGAAATCATCAGTTTATGGATTTATAGTCAGATATAGCAACATCTCTTCCAGAGGCAGTCATTTCCCCTGCTTTCAAACCCAGTGTCTAAAAAGCCCTGTATATGATAAAGTGTAGGGTGAGCAGCCTGACAGAGCTCAGCACAGAAATGGTGCAGTGTCACAGCCAGTGACATCTTTAAAGTCCTCTGTCCTTATGTAGGTACCCACCCCTCTCGTGTTGTTAGGCAGCATTCTTCAATATTCTCTTAGGGGACTCCAGGGTGTGCAGAGATTTCATCCTAGTCTTGGGGCTGTGGGAACCCTGGTACCTCATCAGCATTAGAACTTCGGCTGCTGGATTACCACATATGCCCGCACTTTCCCAGGCTTTTCTCGGTTTGTGGGTTACTTTCCTGATACTTAGAGGCATCCTAATATTAAAAGTCTGTAGGTAATCAGGGGAAGGGGGCACAGGCCCAGAGGACAGCTCAGCTGGTAAGGCTCTTGACATTCTATCCTGAGGGTGTGAGTTCAATCTCCAGAACCAACTCAGAAAGCTGGGCACGGAGGCACATACTTGTATTCCCAGGACTGCAAAAGAAGAAACAGGAGAATCCCTGGGTCTCCCTGGCCAGCCAGTCAAGCTTAATCAGTACATGGCAGGTCCCAGCGAGAGGCCTGCCTCAAAAACTAAGGTATACATTGCCTGAGAAGGGATGGCTGAAATGTACCCCTGAGCTGTACATGCACACACACATAGCACAAATAGGTAGATGACAGGCACACAGATGACAGACACTCAGTATTTTGCTTGACTAAGTACAGGTGGAATCTGTCTACCACAGGCAGATGACACATTTCCTGTTGTGTGATGTGCATGACCCAAGGTTGGGTCACATTTTGGGCCAATCAGATTCAGAAGTGTGTATCCATCTGTCTCTGTCTCCACTGTGAAGCATTTTGTGGGCCTCTGCCCCTCGTAACCCGGTCGTCTGTTGCTCTTGTGTTTAAATTTCCAATAGAAACATTTGCCCTTGATTTATTTAACTTGTTCTGTTATCAGTCATTTGTTTCTGCCTAGGTATTTTGCCCTTCTGATTTCTGATTAAAGAAGACTCCTCCTCCTCTTCTTCTTCTTCTACACTTTCTAAGAGATGTTTCTATTTTTTGCTTCTGTGTTTGACTGAATTCCTCAAGCATAAGTTAAACCTAGGTTTCTTCCTGTCTGAGGTATGCCAACGCTCTCTTCCCTTCACCCCTTAGGCATTTAAAAACCTCAGTCTTGCTGGCCCTTTAATCTACTTTCTTTTCCTACTTTCTCCATTGCTGAGGATCAAACTTGGAGCTATAAGGGTGTGAGGAAAGTGCTTCACTGATGCACATTCCCTGCTGCATTGTATTTTTCAGATAGGTCTTATTATTATATAGCCCAAACTGGTCCTACTTTAAATTCCTCTGGCTCAGTTTCCTGATTACAGACATACACTGTGATACTCTTTTATTCATATTTTACTTGGGTATTGTTTTGTTTGTCTTTGAGACAGGGTCACACTTGCTTGTAGCTCTTGCTGGCCTGTAACTCACCATGTAGACTACACTGACTTTGAACTTGCTTGATCCTCCTACCTCAGTCTCCTGAGTAACTGTAACTATAGGTGTGCCCCATGACCAGCCAACTCAGGCATGATTTGGTGAAAACACGTTTCAGCGGTTTTTGAATTTTTCACAGGTGTGCAGCTTTGACCAAAGTCTACATCTGGAATACATTCACCGTCTCAAAGACAACCTCCCTTTCCCTAACCCCATGTCATCTCTGCTCTGTTCTCCCCAGCCCCTTTGTCAGTCCATTTCCTGTTTCAATATATTTCCCTCTTCTCAATATTTCATTTGAATTGAATTATAGAATGATCTTTTGTGATGGATTCTTTTACTTAGCATAGCAGTTCTCAACCCGTGGATCATCTAAGACCATCAGAAAACAAAGATATTGCTGGGCATGGTGGCACACGCCTTTAATCCCAGCACTCAGGAGGAAGAGCCAGGCAGATCTCTGTGAGCTCAAGGCCAGCCAGGTCTACTGAGTGAGTCCAGGACAGCCAGAGATACAAAGAGAAACCCTGTCCAAAAAAAAAACCAAAACAAAACAAAAAAGCCGGGCATGGTGGCTCGTGCATTTAATCCCAGCACTCGGGAGGCAGAGGCTGGTGGATCTCTGTGAGTTTGAGGCTAGCCTGGTCTACAAAGTGAGTCCAAGATAGTCAAGGATAGAGAGAAACCCTGTCTTGAAAAACAGAAAGAAAGAAAGAAAACACAGATATTTACATTACAATGTATTACAGTAACAAAGATATAGCTATAAAGTAGGAATGAAAATTATTTTATGGTTGGGGGTCATCACAACATGAGGAACTGTATTAAAGGGTCACAGCATTAATATTGAGAACCACTGACTTAGCATGATTGTATTGTAATGTGGGTTAGTAGCTCATTCCTTTCTATCGCCAAATTGTGTTCCATCGTAGAATATATACAGTCAGGGCCTTTTTATCCATGAGTTCCTCAACTAGATTGAAGGCCTGGAAAGATGGCTCAACAGTTAAGAGCACTTGCTGCTCTTGCAGAGGACCTGGGTTTGGTTACCTGCACCTTCACTGAAGGGCTCACAACTGCCTGTAACTACTGTTCCAGGGGATCCAACACCCTTCTCTGGCCTCTTTGGGGACTAGGACACAAGCATGCGGTCGGTGCACATACACATATGCAGTTAAAACTCTCATACACATGAAGTAAAATAAGTAAATAAATAAATAATAATAAAGTAAAATAAATAAATAGAGGTGGACAGTGCCTGAAGCACAATACTTAAGGTCATCCTATGGTGACCTCGTATATCTATGTACGTATACATGACGCATTCCTCGTGTGTGTGTACACATGTGTGTACATGTGTGTATGTGCATGTGTGTACACATGTGTGTGTGCCTGCACAGTCAAAAGCAAAGCTGTACTACTTGGAAGTGTCTTTTTTTTTTTTTTTTTTTTTTTTTTTTTGGTTTTTCGAGACAGGGTTTCTCTGTGTAGCCCTGGCTGTCCTGGACTCAATTTGTAGATCAGGCTGGCCTCGAACTCGCAAAGATCTGCCTGCCTCTGCCTCCCAAGTGCTGGGATTAAAGGCGTGCACCACCACTGCCCGGTTTGGAACTGTCTTTAAAGATATACCAGACACTGAAACTTTTTATCTGTGTGCTCATTTCTTCTTTAGTGCACTCTGATTTTTTTTCCCTCCTCCTTTTCTTCTAAGCCATGTCTTCTCCCTGCACTCAAACCTGCTTTTGTTCACATGTGTGTCCTGCCATGTGGTCGTCCACAGGTACGGCCAGTTTTGCAGGAAGGGGCTGTTGGCACAGAATCAGTGGCCGGTTCTTTCCATCTTGTTTGTTGAAGGTGCTGACACTCCGGTGGCCCTCCCTGCCCTTCCTGTGGTGGGTGATGGCGTTGTGTTTAGTGTTTTCTTGCCAGCAGTGTTGTCCTTCCATTACAAAGGTTTGGCTGTGTCCATACACCCAGCCTCTCCTGTTTAACCCCATAACCATTCCATCTTGAATGTCATGTTCCTCTTCCCCCTAGATCCCTTCCCTGTATCCCTTCCCTGCCCCCCACAAAAACCCAGAGCATGACAGGCAGGTCTTTCTTTCCCCATATATGGCCTTGTTTGTGCTGCTTCTCCCCATTTCAGTAAGCCTTCCCTTTCAGCCCTTGTGACTCTAACGGTAGTTCAAGTCCATGTGCTGCCTGTGGCTCTTCACCTTTTTCTACCTCCCATTTTACAACTTTTTAAAACAATATTTTTTTGTTCTATTTTATATACATGTACATGATATATCTTGGTTATATCACCTCCTCCCTTCTTCTACTTTGGTGTCATGTTTTTTAAGAAAAATGAGTCCAGTTAGTGTTGTCTGCACTTACATAAGGGTAGGAGCATATATGATGGAGCGTGACCAACTTACCAGGAGCCACATACCAGAAGAAAGCTGACTCTCCCAGTCCTAGGAGCCATCAACTGCCAGTAGCTTGTCAGTTAGGAGCAGGGCCTGTGAGCCCCTCTGACATATTTGCTGGAATGTTGGCTGGCTTGATCTGTACAAGCACTCACCGCTGCTTTGAGACCACGAGGGTAATGCCCGGGTCATGTCCAGAAGCACTGCTGCTCAACATTCCTCCCCATTCTGTGGCACTTAACATTTCTTAGCATCCCTACCTCTGTGTTGTTTTCTGAGCCTTGTAAGGGTGATGTACGTGCCTCATTAGGGCTGAGCACCCAACAGTCTCTTATTCTCAACTGTTTGACCAGTTATGACTATATATTAACTGCTGTTCACTGCAAAAAGAAACTTCTGTGACCAAGGCAGAGGGTAGCAATAATTATTATAAGCAAATATTTAGAAGACAGTTTGACGACATTAGCATTTAGCAAAACAACAGTGGTAGCCCCCCCACACCACCTCAGAGGGCCTGTGACCCAAGCCTTGGACTCTTGCATAAATTCCTTCTTAAGGAACAGACCTCAATTCCAATCAAAAAGTAGTTACCCCATGCCAATAATGAACCAGTAGGTACATCTTGATGCGCAAGACCATCTTGTCTTTGTGTCTGTATGCTAAATACAATGTTAACATTAGACTTTCTGTTGTACTTGTGGTTGTGTGTGTGTGGAAGCCAGAAGTTGAGTTCAGGTAACCTCTTCAACCTTTTCTATCTATCTCTCTCTCTCTCTCTCTCTCTCTCTCTCTCTCTCTCTCTCTCTCT
>CAJQZJ010035608.1:2068078-2095551 GCA_907164525.1 Lophiomys imhausi | reverse complement strand
TGTGTGAGTGCATGTGTTTGTACATGTGTGTGTGAGATTGCATGTGCGAGAGTGTGTCTGAGTGCATGTGTTAGTGTGTGTGTGAGTTCATGTGTGTGTGTGTGCATGTTGTTAGGGCATGTCATGTGTCCTCATTGGTTTCTATACTTTTAGCTAAGAAAATCCCTCTCAGTATCCTGTTATAATAAATGGTGATAATATGCATGACACCTTAGACTTTGAAAAGGCTCTTAAAGGTGACAGTGAGCTTGGCAGTGCATTTGTGACATGGCCAACTGTGTGAACACAGACACAGATACCTTAACGAATTGTTGGTATCTTTCAAGATATGACAATGGTATAGTAACTATGATAAACTGTGATATATGCTAAAATACTAAAGAAATTAAATTAGCAAAAGTCATGAGGAGTACAGTAAGCAGACTGGTGGGCACAGGAAGATTGGCTGGAACTGGGGAATCAGGTGTCAAATTCACAGGCATTCATTTTCAACTGTATATTTTGTGTAGGTTCTAAATTACTGTGTGTGTGCACACGCTCTCTAAAACACCAGTAAGGGTACCTTTATTAATGCTGTGTTGTTCACGACTTAGATGCCAGACCAGTTTGATCAGGCGGTTGTGCTAAACCAGTTGCGCTACTCTGGGATGCTGGAGACTGTGAGGATTCGAAAAGCAGGGTATGCGGTCCGAAGACCCTTTCAGGATTTTTACAAAAGGCAAGAAGGAGCGAAATGGGTTTTCTCTTTTCTGTCATTCTTCCTTTTCCTTTTTCCCTCCTTCCTTCCTTCCTTCTTTTTGTTCTCTCTATCTCTTCAGAAGGGATGGGAGAGAACAAATAGAGAAGGTAACACCATGCACTCTCTGCTGCAGATACAAAGTGCTGATGCGGAACCTGGCTCTGCCCGAGGACATCCGAGGGAAGTGCACTGTGCTACTGCAGCTCTACGATGCCTCTAACAGCGAGTGGCAGCTGGGGAAGACCAAGGTACAGTGACAGGGACAACAGCACCTGCCCAGGGGACTGGTGATATCCACAAGGTGTAGCGCTCCCAGACACTCCTAAGTGGTTGTTATTAGCATGCCAATGGTGTGTGTGTGTGTGTGTGTGTGTGTGTGTGTGTGTGTGTGTGTGTAGTAGGCAGTCAAGAGTGCTGGCTGAATGAGCAACCCCCATCACCCCAGAAGTAAAACTCCAAAGCTTTCCAACTCTGATTTGAATGCTCTATGTGTGTCATTCCTACTGCCACAGTAGCTATTGTGTGGGTGAGGAGCAGACAGCCTGAAACCCTGCGGGTTTCCCAAACGTCAGCCAAGAGCAAGAGAAGTAAAGCCCACATCTTGGCATGCTGCTGTACCCCATGCCCTTAACCCCTTACTCCAGACAAGAGCTAGGTAGAGTGTTCTGCCTGAGAGAGAGCTCTCATGTGCTCATCTTTTCAAAACTGAGTGATGCTAATGCCAAGCACCAAGACCAGATGCAGCTAACTTGACCAGCATGAGATTAAGGAGACCATTGACCAAAATGAGCCTGGAAGTCTGTGTAATCCAGAATCTGGTATTGTTTGTAGCCACTGAACCGATAAGCTTCTTTTCCAACTTCAAACTCAGTTATTAGAAGAGTGTGTGCGAATTGAACTCAGAATCTCATGCACACTGTGCGCTAATCACTCAGTCTTACCACTAAACTCCATCTCCAGATCATGCAATTTCTTTCTCCTCCTTAAAAAAAAAATTATTTTGCTTTTGATTATGTTTTTGATTATTTGACATGCATAGGTGTGTGCATTTGAGTGCAGGTGCCCGTGGAGAGTAGATTGGGATCCCCTGGAACTGGGCGTTATGGGCGGTTGTGATTCACCTGATGTGGGTGCTAGGAATCAAACTCAGGTCCACTGGAAGAACAGCAAGCGTTGTTAACCACTGAGCCATCTCTCCAAAGCTGCCTTCTTGGTGTCAGCACTTTTTTGTGCATATAAATCTTTGAAGTCAAGAAACTCTGAACGTTATTGCTTGACAGGTGTGGAGAGAAGGTAGGTTCCCACAAGACAGCAGTATTATAATATTTTAGGACTTTCTTGGATTCATCCCTTCATTTCTCTTTCTATACCAGTGTCTGTGTCTCTTGTCACTCAGATTCATTCTAGGACCAGAGCTAGTCTGCCCCAGCCACCATGACATAGGAAGTAGGAACTTCGGTGGCATTTGGCAGTCACTTTATGGCTGTGGAGTGTAGTAATAACAGAAGATGCAGTGGCTTTCTCTCTGTTCCTTTTTTGTTTTTCTTGTCAAATGTGTTCGTATTGGATTTTAGAATGTCTATGGCAGATGTGCTGTGTAAAATTCACTGGCCTAAAAACCCTTATTGTGGGAGTTTGTAAAAGACATCAGTAGAGAGGAACGGATTCTGCCCACAAAGGCAGACCGGACTCTGAGGTGCCTCTCTTCTGAAACCATGTCTTTTCTTCTGACATGTGTCTCTTTCATGGACAGGTCTTCCTTCGGGAATCCTTGGAGCAGAAACTGGAGAAAAGGCGGGAAGAGGAGATTAACCATGCAGCCATGGTGATCCGAGCTCACATCTTAGGCTACTTGGCACGGTAAGAACCAAAACTAGGGGAGGGGCACAAAGCTCTACGAGGGCTGTGACCCCCAATGGGTGGTTTGTGGGAGTGGAGAGGTAACCAAGGCCAGATCTCTTTAAGTGATCACAGCAGTAACCCTGACCTGCACAGATGCCGAAAGTCACTTACTGATGCTGCTGCTCACTTAGAAGTCACACGGAGAGACTTAGGTTGTCAACCTGGCTCTGCGGCATTGCTACAGAGTGTGTCCCTTATCTGAAATGCCTGGGCTCACAAGCAATTTAGATTCTGTAGTTTTTCCTATTGGAATACTGTCTGGCCTCTGTTCATTGGCAGTCAGAAGTTCAAAAGTACCTCAGGATCTGATTATTTTTTTCTGTGCTGAAACTGACCCCTTCCCACACACATGTTCATACATGCTAAGCACACATTCTGCCCAGGAGTTATATCCCTAGCCCTAGGAATCTGAAAACCTATTTATTTTGTTTTATATGTATGGGTGTTTTCCCTGCATGTATGTCATTGTTACCACATGCCTGCAGATGGTTGTGAGCTGCTGTGTGGGTGCTGGGAATTGAACTCTGGTCCTCTGGAAGAGCAGCCTGTGCTCTTAACTGCTGAGCCATCTCTCCAGCTCTAGAATCTGAAAATGTCTAAGCATTATATCAGCATTCAAGAAATTGCAGGTTTGAGGATGAAGAATTCTCAACTATATCACTCTGTCTAGAGACTCATTCTCTAGTTGCTTACAAAGTGATACTGCATCTTTCATGGTTGTTTTTTTGCTGTTTTGTGGTAAAAATTTCACTATGTAACCCTGGCTAGCTTGAAACTCCTCACAGTGCAGGTCAAGTTGGCTCAAATTCAGAGATGCCTCTGCCTCTGCCTCTGCCTCCCAAGTGCTGAGATTAAAGACATGTGCTGCGAACTGACTCAAGATCATTTGGTAGGGTGTACTCTGTAGGCCACATAAAATGCTTGATATTCCATTTTCTGAAGCGTGGGGCTGTTCTTCTGCAGTAACATTTTGTTTTCTTGCTTTCGTGTGACCTGTTGACTATATTGGCTCGTCTTCGCCTGTGTTTGCCCAGCATGTGCCAGACTGCTCAAAGTCGGTATTAGGGTTACTTGTTTATTTAGCCAAGATAATTACAGGATTCTGACTTTTTTTTGTTTGGTATTATTCTTTTGTTTTTCTTCTGTTTTGTTTGGGCCCAGATTTCCTCCTCTGACTGCCAGCCTCCATAATGAGAGTAGGGATCCAAATCAGGCCCTCTCTTTTTGTCTTGTAGTCATAATGTAAGCTCTTTTGAATAGCTCGAAGCCTCATTACCTCGCCGGCCTCTCTCTTTTGCAGAAAGCAATATAGAAAGGTCCTCTGTGGTGTGGTGATGATACAGAAGAATTACAGAGCCTTCCTCATGAGGAAGAGATTTTTGCACCTGAAAAAGGCAGCCATTGTGTTTCAGAAACAGCTCAGGGGACAGCTGGCACGCAGGGTTTACAGGCAGCTGTTGGCTGAGAAACAGGAGCAGGAAGAAAGGAAGAGGCGGGAGGAAGAGAAGAAGAGAGAGGAAGAAGAAAGGTAAGTGCTTTGGTTGGTGAAACGTAAGGGAGTGTTACCCTTGTTGGCCTGTCTGGAATCCCTAGACAACCCAGGGAACTCTCTGTGCACAACAGTTCTCCACAGCTGGAATGTCATGCTCCTTGGCAATGCAGAGGTCCCAGTTCTGGGCCTATTTCTCTTTACATACAGAGTAAGTATCACCTCATCCTTCCTTGGTGTATGCGTGCGTGCGTGCATATGTGGAGACCAGGTGTTGGAGTCATCTACCTGACTCTGTGGCTCTCTGAACCTGGAGCTTACTGATTTGGACAGGCTGACTGGCCAGCGATCTCCATGGCACCACTTGTTTCTGCTTTTCCACATTGGAATCACAGATGTTTACTGCTATGCTTGGCTGTCTGCATGGGTGTGGAAGGTCTGAACTCAGGACTTTGTTCTTACAAGCAAGCACATTAAAGACTGTGGCATCTCCCAAATCCTCTTCCTGGGTTTTTGTTTTTTGTTTTTTTTGGTTTTTCAAGACATGGTTTCTCTGTGTATCCTTGGCTGTCCTGGACTCATTTTGTAGAACAGGCTGGCCTTGAACTCACAGAGATCCGCCTGCCTCTGCCTCCTGAGTGCTGGGATTAAAGGTGTGCACCATGCCCGCGCCTCTTCCTGTTCTTTAAAGATCTTTGGGCTGAGCACATAGTTTAGTGACATTATGTTTACTTGGTGTGTACAAGCCCAAACACCACCAAAAAATCAGACCTTCTGGAAAGTAATTTAAGAATTGTTGATTTCCAACAGCTGTTTTTCTTTTCCTCTTTTAGAGAAAGAGAGAGAGCACAAAGAGAAGTCAACCTCCTCCGCGCCCAGCAGGTGAGTGCTGTGACATTTCGCGCTCTTTATGTGCTTCCTTCCTGCTTCAGACCTTGTCACTGGGATTCAGAATGGAAATCAAGTAGGAGATAGCGGAAGAACAGTCTGAAGAGGTGTTTCTTGTCCACTTTCTCACCCATCCCAGTGGTGCAGAGCTTAGCGAATGCTTTAGATACAGTGTGAAGCACAGTACATTTTTCTGTGGTTAGGTAATACCATGTTAGTGACCTAGTGATGGGTCACATTCTGTGCCATTTCCAAGGCGTAGTTTCTCCTGAGTCCTTTCCGTGATGAGGTGGCCACCTCACTGTGTCCTTACATCGTGGTTTTTCCTTGGATATTTATTTCCCGATTTCTTGTCTCCCACTGTCTTCTTTTATAAGAACGCCATTCAGAGTAGATGCAGGCTCAATTCATTGACCTCACCTCATTTTAACTTAATCACCCAATTAGAAGCCGCGTGTCCAACCACAGTCATATTCTGAGGTGCTAGAAACAGGACAATATGTCAGTTGGGTGGGTCCATGGGTCAGTGTGTAAAGAAGGAGGAAGGTGCTTACTCTAAAACCCACCTTCCCTATGTCCAGGAGGAAGAAGCAAGGAGGCACCAAGAACTTGAAGCCTTGCAGAAGAGCCGGGAGCTGGAGAAGCAGAGGGAGAACAAGCAGGTGGAGGAGATCCTCCGCCTGGAGAAGGAAATTGAGGATCTGCAGCGCATGAAGGAGCGACAGGAACTGTCCTTGACCGAGGCCTCCCTGCAGAAGCTGCAGCAGCTTCGGGATGAGGAGTTGCGCAGGCTGGAGGACGAGGCGTGTCGAGCCGCCCAGGAGTTCCTAGAGTCCCTCAACTTTGACGAGATCGACGAGTGTGTCCGCAACATTGAGCGCTCGCTGTCCGTGGGGAGCGAGATTTCAGGTGAGCTCAGGGAGCTTGCAGAGAGTGCCAGTGCAGAGAAGCCGAACTTCAACTTCAGCCAGCCCTACCCCGAGGAGGAGGTGGACGAGGGCTTTGAGGCTGATGAGGAAGCCTTCAAGGACTCACCCAACCCCAGTGAGCATGGCCACTCTGACCAGCGAACGAGTGGCATCCGGACCAGCGACGACTCCTCCGAGGACGACCCTTACATGAACTACACAGTGGTGCCCACCAGCCCCAGTGCGGACAGTACAGTGCTGCTTGCTGCCTCCGTGCAGGACTCCGCTAGCCTGAACAACTCCTCCAGTGGGGAGTCCACCTACTGCATGCCTCAGAACAACGGGGACCTGCCCTCCCCTGATGGCGACTACGACTATGACCAGGACGATTATGAGGATGGTGCCATCACCTCAGGCAGCAGCGTGACTTTCTCCAACTCCTACGGGAGCCAGTGGTCTCCAGACTACAGATATTCTGTGGGAACCTACAACAGTTCCGGGGTGTACCGGTTCAGCTCAGAAGGGGCGCAGTCTTCCGTGAGTACCTGCCACCTTATCCCTAAGAATGGAAGTGCTCCTCTAGCTACAAAACTGCTGCATCACCAGTAGCATTAAGACCGACCCCTGAGGGCCAGAGAGATGGCTCAGCGGTTAAGAGTACTGGCTGCACTTCCAGAGGACCTGGGTTCAAATCCCAGCACCCATATGGCAGTTCACAGCTGTCTATATGCCAGGCCTGGTGGCACATGCCTTTAATCCCAGCACTTGGGAGGCAGAGGCAGGCTTGAACTCTGAGTTCAAGGCCAGCCTGGTCTACAAGGGAGTCCAGAGCAGCCAGGGATATACAGAGAAACCCTGACTCAAAAAAACTTTAAAAAAAAAAAAAAGACCCCTGAAGTTTTCAGTCATGTTCCTCAAGATACTCTGAAACCCCTTTCTCTTTTCAAAGGCCAGTTAAAAACTAGTGAAAATGGGGGGGTCAGCCCAAAGTCCAGAACTGGCCTTCATCCAGGCCTGAGAACTAGCTTTTTGTTTTTATTTCTGTGTGTATGTGAACATGTGTATGTAGAGCCCAGAGGAAAACCATCAACTTCTATCCACCATTTTGTATGCATGTTCCAGGTCTCACTGACCTGGAACTCACCGTATGCTGTAGTGGGTTATGCTGGCCAGGGACTCTAGGGATCCACCCGTTTCCACTTCACCAATGCTGAGGTTATGAGCAGCCAGGTGCCACCATGTCTAGCTGTTTTTACATAGGCTTTGGAATCCACTCAGATCCCCATGTATGTAATTTACTTGCAGAGCCATCTGCCAAGCTGGCATCATATTTGGCACATTCAGTGTGGTATGACCATGTGCCCAAACTGGCATTTTAAATGAGGCTCAGCTTGGCCTTTCTACAGACATACCTAGCCTGAGCTGGCCCCAGACTCCCCTGGGGTGTACTGAAGAACTTTTCCTGCCAGTGTCTTCATAGCTCACACCCCACTGTGTATTTACTATAATCTTGATAGGGAGGGATCTGTAGGGTTTTAATGTGTCCTTCTCTTTTCTTTTTAAAGTTTTCTTTAAAACTTTTTTTTTTTATTACTTCAGGTTACATCTCCATCACAGTTTCCTCTTTCCACCCCTCCCAGTCCCACTCTCCCACCCTCTACCCCTATCCCTTCCATCCCACTCCTCTGGAGTAGAGTGTCCCCACACATCAGTCCCCCACCCCAGTTCAGTAGTCATATGAGGGCCAAGAGCCTCCTCATACACTGGGGGCCTACAAGGCAGCACCACTAGGGCAAAGTGTCTCATTGACATGAAACAAAGTCTATGTTCCTGTTCCCTTTGGTGCATTGGTTGTAGTATAGATATCCTGTACTATATGGCTAAAATCTGACTATAAGTGAATAGATGCCTTGTGCATCCTTCTGAGTATGGGTTAGCTCACCCAGGATGAGCTTCTCTAGTTCCATCCATTTGGCTGCAAATTGCATGATTTCATTGTTTCTGAAGGCTGAGTAGCATTCCATTCTGTAGATGTAGCACAGTTTACGTTTTTTCTCTTTGCTATGTATTAAACGTTGTCTTTACTTTCTCAGACTTGGCCATGTTTTTGGCATAGCAACTTAAAAGAAGCAACTCTTGCATGGCTTGATTAAAATGATACCCTTAAACACTCTTCTCTCTAGCACAGAGCCTTTGAATTAAAGTCAGTTTGTTTTGTAGGTGTCAGGTCAGCTCACTGCTTGACCCTATCTTTGAGTGTTCTGTAATTCTGAATTCCCTGGATGGTCCAGGAGCACTGCTCCTCACTCACGCGGAGTGGGTGATGGTTAACTGTGTTTTCATTGCCTGCTTACCATTGCCTCTCCTTCTCTGCCTCTCTGTCCAGTTTGAGGATAGCGAAGAGGACTTTGACTCCAGATTTGACACGGACGATGAACTCTCCTACCGGCGAGACTCTGTGTATAGCTGCGTCACGCTGCCATATTTCCACAGTTTTCTGTACATGAAAGGTACGGCCTGCAGCCCCCGGCCCTTCCCCACAGCCTGGGTTGGGGTAGGGCAGCAGAAAGTCACTGGGCACCCCCTCACCTCAGTGACATGCCGCTTAGGTGAATGAAGAACACTGGGTCATGTTGGTGTACTGTGGCCATGACCGCCCTGAGCTGGTGTCAGGAGACAGGCAGGGCAAAGAGTCTGTAAACATGCAGCATCCACTTTAAATCACACTCTTCACCTGGTTTATGTCCCCTCTTTCTTGCTCACATGCACATATGTGCAAGAAAATGTGAATACGGTCACTGCTGGAAGTCGCTGGATCCCATTCTAGTGATGGTACCCATTCTAATTATTACCCCATCCCCATTCCACCCCTACATGCACAAGACCTGAAGGATGTGTTCAACGCTGTGGGGACACACGCCTACTTCGGCATCTATTCCAGTTGCTATTCAGCATCAAATATACTGTATTTAAATATTAAGCATTAAAAACCTCAAGGCACCTGCCATTTAGGAATTGTTTTCATTGTGGCTTCATGCTTTTGCTTGGGTATTTGGTGCTGGATCCTGTCTCAAGGTCCAGCACGGTGAGAAACTGTAATCATCACCAGGATTTGTGGGCAGATTTACATAGACAGATAGAGAGGGAACTTGGATGTTTCTTGGAGGGCCCTAGGCGGGGGGGTGGGACGGGAAGAGTCTATAATATGGAAACTGGGCAAGATAACAGAGTCCTCATCAGTAGGCACAATCCTTGATTCTGCATGCCTTCGCTCTCTTCCTGATTTCTCCATCAGCAAGTATTTTGTTATTTCCAGCCCTTCTCTTCACTCTCCTGATCGCACATGCACTCACAAGTTTGTGTGTGTGTGTGTGTGTGTGTCTTTTTCTATGTGTGTTTGGCTGGCTGGCTGCCTTGCTCCCTTTTCTAAAACACCAGTCTAGTGACCATGTTCAGTCATTTTCAGTTTTCATTGTGAGCCAAACATCTACAAAATGCTTACACATTTTGTACTAGGTTTAGTTTAGGGATGACTTTTCTTTTGTCTGACAGTCACTGCTTGGAAACACAAATGCTGGGGAATTCTTAACAAAGACACTTAGCATATCTGACAAAGCAGGGAAGACTCGAGAACATGCTGCCTACCCAAAATCTGAACAAGGTTGACAGGGATAGACACAGAAGGAGGAAGTCTCATGGGGCACAATCCTAGACAAGGAACTGTAGGAAACCAGTGAATGCTGAGAGCAGGAGAAGTTATTTTCTCCAGGGAAGAGCCTCCCTGTTGGTTAACCAATACCGAGTGGCCATGCTGAAATCATACACACACATCTATGCTCTGAGCAGAAAAGCACCAGATTCCACAAGCTACAGAGAGGGCCACCACAGTGACTGCTGTTGACACATTTGACTAAGATCCATCACTTGGTGATAATATGACAACAGAGCAGCTTGTGCTTCAGTTTCCTCTGGGCCTGTTTTGAAAGGTGAAGATTTAAAGTCACAAATCAAAACAACCCTGACATTTCAGTGTGAGAGTCCTTGGCAGATTCTCTGTGGGGAAGCAGCTCTGTCTTGGCTTCATCACAAAAGGTCTCAGCCAGTTGAGTGGAGAATTTTGGAATGTCCTAGAAGGGAGCTTGTCCAGATATTTTAGTGAGAAGTTGGACTGTCTCGGTTGTACACTCACTCCCGGAAAAGGTCTATTAGATTTGATTTCTGACCTGTAAAAGGAATGTGTTGTCCTTTGGACTTTAAGTCTCTATGTTTAGGAATTCCTTGCTCTTGTTACTGTTTATCAAAAGAAAGCAATGGCATGAGCAATTTTATAGTGAGCTATAGAAGTAGATTATGTTCTTCCATGTACTGTTTTTTAAATTATTTGTTTTTAATTTATGTACATTGGTGTTTTGACTACATGTATGCCTGTTGTAGGGTGTCAGATCCCTTAGAACAGGAATTATAGATAGTTGTGTGCAACCATGTGTGTGCTGGGAATCGAACCCCAGTCCTTTGGAAGAAGAGCCAGTGCTCTTAACCATTGAGCCATCTCTCCAGGCCCCCATGCACTGTTTTAAAAAGATTTCTGAGTGAGGATAGTCAAATGTCTAAGATTTGTGAATGGGGATAGTAAGATGCCTCCCTTATGTCTATGGGGGGATTTGGTGACCAAGCTCAGAATATATTCTTCTCACATTATTTCAGTTAAAAGACATGTTCTGCCAGGTATGGTGGCATGTACCTGTTATCCCAGCTACTCAGAAGGCTGAAGGGTAAGGGCAGCCTTGGCATCTTAATGAGATCCTGTCTCAAAGTAAAATGGAGTTGTGTGGGATGGGATACACTAACTTGCTTAGCATTCATGAGTCCCTGGATTACCACAAAATAAGAATGGAAGAAAAGAAGGCAGGTGGGCTATCTCTAATTCCATCTCCATTTCCTCTATTTTGCAGTCTGTCCATCATCACTATACACTCCTGCTAGTTTGTTACAGTGTCAGCCTTTTGCCTTTTATCTATAACCCATTTTCAAATGATAATGTTTTCCTATGAAAAGGTGTATTTGGCCAAAACACAGTATTTTCTTCTTCTCTGGAAGTGAGACCTCATCAATAATTCTAGAACCATTGACGGTGCTTGTTAATACATCTGCCACACAAGGGAAGAAACGCATGGACTTTGACACCATAGTTCACTACTCTGGGGCATTGCAGGCGACCGTGGGCTCTATGTAGAGAAGCTACCTGCTCATGGCTCTGTCGTCGTCATTCCTGGATAGATCGTCAGTGTTGACTGGTTCCATGTGAGCTGCTTAAGGAGATTTCTCAGCTAACTATCTCGCCGGCCCATGAGTTTTTTGCAGCAGTAGACTAGCGTAGGTTCTCACACAGTCTTAACAATTCACTTCAACAGGTTGAATTGTGGAAGAACTGGGAAGCACAACTCAGTCTCTGAGGAGCCATTTTTGCATATCAGGGAGGAATAGCTTTCTGGGATGACACAGTCTTGCTGGACCATCTTCTGTACACTGAGCAGAGGCCCCTCCTTCACCACAGGAGGGTCTGTCAGCTGAGGCAAAACTCAAAATGGGCTATGGACTTTGTCACCTGGTTTGATTGACCTTGTAACCCCCTCTCTGTCCCTTCTGGGGGAACAGGCGGCTTAATGAACTCCTGGAAGCGGCGCTGGTGCGTTCTAAAGGACGAGACCTTCCTGTGGTTCCGCTCCAAGCAGGAAGCCCTCAAGCAAGGCTGGCTGCACAAGAAAGGCGGAGGCTCCTCCACCCTGTCCAGGAGGAACTGGAAGAAGCGCTGGTTTGTCCTTCGCCAGTCCAAGCTTATGTACTTTGAGAACGACAGTGAGGAGAAGCTCAAGGGCAGTATGGAAGTCCGGACAGCCAAGTATGTTCCCGCTGCTTGCTTCTCTCTATTGTGTTGATTGGTGCATGCTTTCATATTTGAAAGTGTGTGTGTGTGTGTCTAGGGGGCATGTATGTGTACATGAATGTATGTGTATATGGAAGCCAGACATCAATGTAGCGTGCCATTCCTCAGAAGCCCCTTTTAGAGATAGTCTGTTACTGGGACCTTGGGCTTGCCAAGTAGGTTAGGCTGACTGGCCACAGCAAGCCCTAGGGATCCTCCTGTCTCCACCTCCCCAGAGCAGGAATTGCTAGTATGTGCCAACACACTCAGCTTAAAAAATTTTTTTTTTCCTGTGAACTAGCAAGGAAAAGGAAACACTATTAAAAAGCAAAGTGATAGTACAGATACAGATAAATACACTGTCGAGGTGACAGCAAGCCACACAAGGGAGTCTTTTATGAGACTTACAGGAATATAGGCTATACATAGGGGTGTGATGTAGGCAGATCTCTATTTTGAGTGACAGATTTTAATTATATAACTTTTACTGCGTATGGCCCTTCCCATAATGCATTGGGTTTAATCATATTCATGGCCAATTATTTATATACATAAGGTACTAAATAAGATATTCTCCGTAAATGTTCACTTAGGGCACAGTTTGCTTGACTGTACATGGACCCCAAATTACTACAGGCCCGATGGGCTCTTTTTCCCTTCTACCCAGCTATAATTGGAGTATGACTGACTAGAACCTGTTTACATCTAACAGTACTTACAGGGAGGAGAAATTTATTCCAGTGTTTAGGGTGTGCATGTGGTTAGAGGCAGCTGGGGGGTCTTGAGTTACTAACAGGTTTCTGGATTCATTGTAAGGAGAGGTGTATGTGTGCATAGTATATGCAGGTGAGGGTCCCAAGCTGCCAAGTGCATTCGTAGAAGTGGGTTTGGACTGCACACCCTATCCAATTACACCCAGATTTTTTTTTTTTTTTTGGTTTTTCGAGACAGGGTTTCTCTGTTTAACAGCTCTGGCTGTCCTGGAGTCGCTTTGTAGACCAGGCTGGCCTCAAACTCGCAAAGATCCGCCTGCCTCTGCCTCCCAAGTGCTGGGATTAAAGGCGTGCGCCACCACCGCCCGGCTAACACCCAGATTTTTTAAAGTGGGTTCTGGGCCTCAAACCGAAGTCCCTGAGCTTGCATAGGATGTACTTTGCAGACTGAATGGTCTCACCAGCCCATGAGTTCTTTGCAGTAATAGTCTAGCATAGGTACTCAGACAGTCCTTTTTTTTAAGATTTATTTATTTATTATACTTATTATATAGACTTCATTATAGATGATTATGAGCCTTGTGGTTGCCGGGAATTGAACTCAGGGCCTCTGGAAGAGCAGCCAGTGTTCTTAACCTCTGAGCCATCTCTTCAGCCCCTCAGACAGTATTAACAGTTCACTTTAGTAGGTTAAATTGTGAAAGAATTGCGAAACAAAACTATATATATAGTGGTTGCAATTACACTCAGATGTTGGTTTTCACTTGGAAGATAGTTCCTTGCATATATGCCTACTGGAAATGTAATGATGTATATGCAGAGAAAGTTGTCTTGAATAAAGCAGGTGTAATGTATGCCTCTAAACTCAGATCTGGGAAGGTTTAGGTAGGAAGATTGAGTTTGAGGCCAGCCTAGGCTACTAGAGAGTTCGGGGGCCGTCTGACCTATATGGTGAAGCCCTAGCTCAATAAAGTGCAAAGAAAGATGTACATGTGGGGTAATTGGTTGAGAGCCCTCCTGTGGGTCAGCCTGCCCCTTCTATTTCTTCCTTACTCTGGCTGTCATCCAACAAGCTAAATGAAGAGCTGACTGACAGGTGTGTTTTCAAATGAATCATTATATTCTGTCTGTGATGTGCATACTAACTCCCCACCCACCACAGTAGAAGACAGAGCTGGGATTTGAATTCCACACAACCTTCTTTCCTGCCAACTATCCCTTTTAGAACCAAGGCCCTGAATTGTCAAGAGATGACTATTTTTGTTAAAATTTACTGTTTTTAGAAAATGGTTGAGGTTAGAGGCAGCTGGTTTTCTCAGTTAACTCAGTGCTAAGCATAAAAATATACTTGTTTGGGAATAACCTGAACCCACCTGTACTGCTTAAAATGGGGAAACCACAAATATTTGGGAAAGTGCCAAAATGAGCCTTGAGAGATCAAATTAACCCTGGAAGTCACAAGACTTGAAAATGGAAGATTGTTTCCCATGAGCCAGCATCAGCAACTTAGGAAAATTACTCATGGGAATGTGGAAAGTAAAATGAAGAAGAACTTTTATGTATTTGATTTTAGGACCAATAATAAAGAGCAGACAGGAAACTTCAGGGACTTCCTCAGCTGTCCTATGGGGGTTCTTTAGGCTCAAGATTAGATTTGGGGCAATTGGTGTCTGCGGTGTTCACAGCAGGGCCCAGCATTCATGTGACTGCCAACTCTGCACCCTGTGTGCCATCGGGCTCCACTTTATTCATCCCTCATCCCGTGGATGAGGACGAGGCCACAAGTGCTAGGAGTCAGAGGGAGAAGGAAGGGGAACAGAAGAAAGAGGAAGGCAGGGGTTTAATCAGACAAAAGTGGCATGCAGGTGGTCCTCTGTAGCCATGGTTTGCACTGAATCTGCAGATGCAGTAAAATTATTCAGGAAAACATGCATCAGTCCTGAATGTGCAGATACACAGTTACCCCTGGGTGTTGCCTGCATGGTGCCGAGAGCAGCATTTGCCCTGTACTGCATATTACTGGTGGACTAGATAGGCAAAGTACAGGAGGGATGTCCGGGTCATACACAAACGCGAGGAGCTTCAGCAGCTGCCTGGTGCCTGGTGAGTGTCTGAGGCAGGTCCTAGAGCCTCAGATACCAAGGGACAGCATCATGTCCCTTTTTCTTTGCCACTTGTACAAGAACAGAGATAATGACAAAACCCATGTCCTTACCCAGCCTCAGTGACTCTCCACCCATGCTCAAGGGCAACCGCTGACCTGTTTTCTCACCAAGTGCATTTTGCTGAAGCAAGTCACGGGCGTCATTTGAAAATATGTTAGTATGCTCTTAAGGATTCTTTTGGGAACATAATCCATTCACATCATATTGAGAATATCACTTCCCAACATAGTAAATTCCAGCCACAGTCCACATTTCCCACAGTTGCCTTATCCGTGCAGGGAGGAGTGGTCTTGGTTTTCTTGTTTGTGTAGATTCTTTCTTTTAATCAGAATCCAGTAAGATCAGTGCCCAACCTTTTGACACTGTAGCACATCACTGTCAGCACTGTGCACACTCAAGAAAATAATAAATCCCTACACAATAAGAAAAAAAACAAAAACAAAAAACATACTATTTTTAGTACAATTGGGCCACATTTATAACCACCCTGGGCCACACAAGGTCCTGTTCATGGGTTGGACATCTCTGGTAGTTTTTAGATCACAATTGTCTTCTGGCTTACAGGTTCCCATCACCTCTGTCCTTTCATGTGCAGCTAGAATCAAAGACTGTCTCAATTAAGACTGGGTTTCCAGGCTTCACAGGCTCCATGCAGTTGCTTTGCTGAGCCTGTTCCTCCCCATCCCGCTGTCTCTGTGAATTAGTTCTTTCTCCTCGGCCGTGATTAGGTGAAGTTCTTTTTCTCCCTATCAGTGTTTCATAATCGATGGCATTTGTTTCTATTTGAAGAATGATTAATTATTAAGTAAATATTAATTCATTAGGGGTTATAAATATTTTGCTACAATCATCTGTAGGGTATTGTTTTTAGAATGTTCTCTTTCCCTCACCCCCACATCCCCTCCTATACACATACCCATGAGGAGGACTAGAATCTATGTGTAGACACCTATGTTCTATGTATAATGGCATGGTGTTTATATGTAACCAAGTTCCTCCCCTATATGATAAATCATCTGTAGATTCCTCATAAGAACTAATATAATGTGAATATTATATAGATTGTATATTAAGGGAGTATTGATAAAACCTACATGTGTTCAGTTCAGGAGTGATTTTTTTTTAATTACTGCTTATTTATTGGTTCAATTTACATCGCCATCACAGTCCCCTCCTCCACCCATCCCGAGCCCACCCTCTTACCCTCCCACCCCCTCCCCTTCTCCCACCTATCCTATTTCTCCAGTGTGGGGTGCCCTACATATCAGCCCCCTTTAGTTCAGCAGTCATATGAAGGCTAAGAGCTTCCTCTTGCACTGGGGGCCTACATGGTAGCTCCACTAGGGAAACGTGTCCCACTAACAGGTAACAAAGTCTATGTTCCTGTTCCTTTCAGTCTGTTGGTTGTAGTATAGTTATCCTGTACTAAATGGCTAAAATCCGATTATAAGTGAATAGATGTCATGTGCATCTTTCTGGGTCTGGGTTAGCTCACTCAGGATGAGCTTCTCCAGTACCATTCAGGAGTGATTTTCTTTTTTCTTTTTTTTGTTTTTTAAAGATTTATTTATTATGTATACAGTGTTCTATCTGCAGTTATATCTGCAGGCCAGAAGAGGGCACCAGATTTCATTACGGATGGTTGTGAGCCACCATGTGGTTGCTGGGAATTGAACTCATGACCTCTAGAAGAGCAGCCAGTGCTCTTAACCGCTGAGCCATCTCTCCAGCCCCTGATTTCCTTTTTTCTAAATATTTTCAACCTCATGTTGATTGTTCTCATCTATTATCTAAAGTATTTCTATAAAGAAAACATTCCCTAAATAGGTGGTGGTTATCCTGAGGTAATTTTTGTGTAGTTTAGTCAAGTGAAATGTTTGCCTTTCCTTCCGCCCTCCAGTTTCCAGGAAAATGAGCGGCTTCCTTTGCATCGTCTAACAGTGACCACTTCACTGCTTTTGTTTGTCACTATACTCTCTTGGGTTTAACAGATTTAGTGGGTTCTGGCCACTCTAGCTCTTCTGGATTCCCACAGTAGCCCTGTCTGGACCAGCAGAAGTCTCCATGTAGTCCTTGATCTGTTTCATGTAGTTCCAGCCATTTCTGAGAGCTTCTTTTCTCTGATGTGACAGGGGGTTCTCCGCTCTCTTAAGATTGAGGCTCTCTCAACAGGTCTTGGCTTTATTATTTCCCACTTTCGGCATTTGGGGAGATCCTGAATTGGAGCCTAACTACAGTGTAGCCCTGTCAACAACATCTCCACCCTCTTTACTTCAGATCAACATGTTAGTTTCCCTAGGGCCCTGCCTGTGTTTGTGAATATTCCTGGGATTTTCAAGTGCGGAGCTGTGAGGTTGGTCATAGAGTCTAAAGCCCCATTTACACATGAGTTGTCCGAGTTCTTGAGAAGGAAAGCACCTTCTAAAGCCAGTATTCCTGGGGATCATTCTTCTGGCGATAAGGCTCTGTGCTGGTTGGCATTTGTCAACTTGACACAAGCCAGGATCGTTTGAGAAGCGGGAGTGTCAGCTGAGAAAATGCCCTGATCAGATTGTGAGCCTTTTCTTGATTGATGATTGATGTAGGAGAGCCAAGACCACTGTGGGAGTGCCAACAACCCTGGGCAGGTGGTCCTGGGTGACATAAGGAAGCAGGCTGAACAAGCTATGTTGAGAAAGCCAGTAAACAGCACTTCTCCATGGCCTCTGTTCCACTTCCTGCCTTCCTTCAGTTCCTGCCTTGACTTCTCGCGGTGTGGATTGTGATTAGACATGTAACCCAAACAAACTCTTCCCTCGTTTGCTTTTGGTCACGGTGTTTATCCCATCAGTAGAGAGCAAACGAGGACACCATCCTTCATGAGACCTGTTGGGTCACCCCCCTCTCGATTTTCCTTCAGATTTTACTATTGGTATGTATATGTGCACCATATGTGTGAACACATGAGCCACAGCTCATGTGTAGAAGTCAGAGCGCAGTCAGTGCTTCCTTCCACCTTCACATGGGCTCTAGGGACTGAACTCAGGTCACCAGTTTAGAGTGCCAAGCATCTTTCCTGTCACAGCTATCCCACTGTCCCCTGATCTTACTGTATTTTAAAAATATAATTCGTCTGTGTTTAAGTTGCTCCATTAAAATGTTTTATTTGTGCGTGTTTGTGTTGGAAGGGTTTGTACACATGTACATGGGTACGCACAGAGGCCAGAAGAGGGTCTCAGGTCCCCCTGAAGCTAGACTTGTAGGCGCTTGTCCGCTGCCTGACATGGATGCTAGAAACTGAACCGTGCTCCTGGGAGAGCAGCAAGAGCTCCCTCGCTGCGCCCTGCCTCTGGCCCAGAATGTATTTAATTTTGTCTCAGTAAGTGCAGTGATTTGGTCGTACCATATTTATTGTTTCTAGCCTGTCAGAATTTCATTATGTTGATACAAACTGTGAGTAAATTCACTGCTTCAGATATCAAAGCAAACTGGCCCCATCCTCAAGACCATTCTGACATCAAATGCATTACCAACTCTGGTATGATCCTGCTATTTGCCTGTGTTTTACCCTGATTTAGTTAACCTGTCCCCATCATTGTGTCTCTGACATTAATTAGGGAGTGTCTAGGTGAGATCAAGATGACAGCAAATCCTGCATTTGCTCCTGAGCCTCCAAGGGAGGAAATGCTGGGGAGGGTAGGTCAGGTCCCAGCCAGACCTCAGACCTGTGATGGGAAACCCCTCTCTCAGTTTGTTCTGCTGTAATGAATTCCCACAACTGGGTCATTTCTAATGAACCAAATCAATGTTGCCGGCAAAAGCTAAGAAGTCCAAGATTAAGAGGACTCATCTTACTGCGTCATCCATGGCTGAAGGCAAGCCGCTTTCAGGAGATAGCAAGGAATGGACCAGGTAGCAAATGTTTTGATCCTCATTGTAGAGGCAGGAGACTAAAGAGACCCTGTCTCAATAAAAATATGGATATGAGGGCTGGAGAGGTGGCTCAGTGGTTAAGAGCACTGACTGCTCTTCCAGAGGTCCTGAGTTCAATTCCCAGCAACCACATGGTGGCTTACAACCATCTATAATGTGATTAGATGCCCTCTTCTGGAATGCAGGTGTACATGCAGACAGAACACCCATATATGTAACCGAACTTTTAAATTATTATTTAACACTTATTTATTTATTACTAAATTCACTTATAACAAACACCAACAATTTCTTAACTATTAATCCTATAAACTCTTACAACCCCTTTAACCTATCCACTAAACCTATTGATAATTATTTTTCTAACCTTTTAGAATGATACAGTCTCTGGGGCAGGTCCTCAGTCGTCAGTAACACAGTCTTTGTTGTAGATTCTTTAAAGCACTTAGCAGTCCTTTTTCTGGATCTCTCAGATGCAGGTTCGTCAGGGTAAGTTTGTTATTGCAGTCTCACCTTAAATAAGGCTTCATGCTTTCTTCTCTCTGGGAGACCCCAGCCCCTTCGCATCAGCAACTCTGCCACTCCACTTCAGAGTCCTTAAAGCCAGGCACAGTTTTATTTAGGCCATTGTTGGGACAGATCAAACCCCTCTAGGCAAAAGCTGAGCCACAGGGTTTAGTTCTTGGCCTTTTGGTGTCTTGCTCAGGCTTTCTTTGCTCACCAGCCTCTTTCTGCTTCAGGGAAATCTGGCCATCAAATGATGGCCAGCACTTTTTTCAGCAGGACTCTTGGAGCTCTCTAGTATCAGGGGCCTCCTCTCCTTCTGGGCTCCATGCACTGTCCTTAAATAGGAGGAACTCTGTTTCAGCTTAATTTGGGCTCCGCCCACTTAGCAGCTGAAAACAGTGTCAGGCCAGATTCTTTGTTTCTTCAAGTCCATTAAGTCTTTCCTGTTTTCCTGACTTCAACCTTGTTTTTCAGTCTATTAAGTCTCCTGTTTGTTTCCTGTTTTTAGTCCACATGCTGATAATGCTGTTCATGCCCCGAATTAAGAGACAGTATCAGAAACCCCTATATATTTTCTAAATCTAATTTATCTAACTCCCTACACATATACATTAAAATAAATAAATCTTTAAAAAATATATAGATATGATACAGCTTAGTGGCAGAGTGCTCATCCAGTTTGCACAGGGCCTGCATTCAATTCCAGCACTGCAGAAAAAAGGGGAGGGGACTGAGGTAGAGGTAGAGAAACAAAAAAAGGAAAAGAAAAAAAAAATTTTCAGCCCCAAGAACTTTAGCCTGTTTACACTAGTGGAGCCTCATGTCCCTTCTTCAGAGTCTTGCCTGTAAATACCCACATTGATCACATACAGCATAGGAGACATACAACATAAGAAGCTTAGGAGGGCTGGAGAGATGGCTCAGAGGTTAAGAGCACTGACTGCTCTTCCAGAGGTCCTGAGTTCAATTCCCAGCAACCACATGGTGGCTCACAACCATCCATAATGAAATCTGGTGCCCTCTTTTGGCCTGCAAGTATACCTGCAGACAGAACATTGTATACATAATAAATAAAAAATATATATAAATATATTATATATATATATAAAGAAGCTTAGGAGTGGAATCCTCAAACCACAGATGCTGAGACAAACTAGGGAACAAAGTCACACCAGACTAGGCTGCCTTCTGGATGTCCTCCGGTTGTACAGGGGGAGGGGGGGCACTTTTCTGGACCCTGAGCAGGTCACACATTGGGTGTACACTGTGAGAAGAGATCCCTGCAAAGAGACATCAGGGAAGCACCCTGGTACCCTCCTCCCTCCCCACCTCATCTCTAACCCCACTGCAGACCCACTGTTGGGAGCACTAAGGAGTCTGGCTCCCCCTGGAGGAGGAGCTTTAAAAGGCTGATAGCAATGTGCTTTATTCATCTGGAGAGCTGGTCCTTGATTTCATCTATGTTTATGATTTTAGTTACCTGTGTTCAAAAAAACACCAATTAGGAAATTTTCATATTTAGAGAGAGAAAAATAAAGAATGGTCACCTACCTTTGTTTTGGGCTACTACAATTACTCTGTTTTGTGATCGATTACCCTGCTGTGTCTAATTTGCAAAATAAGCTTTACGTTTCAGATGCTTGTATGGGTTGTATGCTCCAATCTGAAAATCCAAAATCTAATATTCTCCAAGCTTTGAATTCTGCTACAATGCCTCACATGGAGAATTCCACTCTGACCTCACATGATGGGTTACAGTCAAAATTCAGGCATGTGGAAAACACTATAAAATTACATTCAAGAAGCTAGGGCATAGCCCCATGCTTAGCATTTTTTTTAAAAAAGCCTTCAAGCTATGTGTGTATGAAAATACATCTAATGCTTAGGTTTACATTCTGTTCTGAAGGATAAAGCACTAGACCTTAGGTGTTCTGAGCCAGGGGCACTCTGCGCTGTATGGGGACCCATTAGTGGATATGTGGCATCTACTACTAACTCCGTCTCAGGTACCTTCCAGGGATCTCAGAAGAAATCTCTCACTAGTAAGGGGTAGGGGCGTGGTATGATTTCTAAAGGAGCACTTTCCCACGTGGTCATTAACTTTATAAAAATTACCTTTCTCAGTTAAAACTAAGAGTTTTGCAGTCTTGATTTCCATTTGCTGCTTCTGTGTCTTGCAGGGAGATCGTAGACAACACAAGCAAAGAAAACGGTATTGACATCATTATGGCTGACAGGACCTTCCATCTCATTGCGGAATCCCCTGAGGACGCCAGGTGAGATCTGTGGGATGGCCTCACAATGTCCTCCCCCGAGTTCAGGCATGAGCCCCCACAAACACTATTCTGTTGTCTTTAAAGGGGTTTTCGTTTTTAAATTGGTTTTTCTGTCAGGACAGTTAAAGAGGCATAGGAGCCATATGTCCTGTCCCTTAGGGAATCTTGCCCTAGCAGATTTGTTGAAGTACAGTCAGTGGCTTCACATTTTTCCAGCCTCAGATACCACCAGATCAGGCAGGAACTGGAGCTTTCATTGCATCTGGTACAAACAACACTGAAAGCCATCCCTGTGGCTGTTTCCCAGCTGCAGAAGAATTTGTGCATGTCTGAGATAGAAAGAACCGTCGGTTGCCTTAGCCATCGTCTGCTTAATGAATGAGAATACTGCGGTGTGCAGAGGACTTGAAAGTCTCTCTGCCTTGAAGGACTCGGCGGACAAGCTGTTAACTAATATAACCGTATCGCAGGCAGCATTCACTCATTTGGTTCTCAATCAATCCCGTGCAGTAGACTCATTATTTATACTTTGCACACTGAGTGACAGAGAAAGGCGAACCCAGACTATAATAGAATACAAGTTCAGTTCTATCGAATGGACGAAACTCCTCCTGCATTTCCTATTGAAGGGGCTTGAGTCTCTGGCTAAGGTGATGGCAAAGTGGAGTCACTTGTTGGCTGGTGCGAGCTGCCTACCTTTGGGGTTTATTGTTGGAGCACTAAGCATAGGGAGGAGACAAAGCTAGGGAAAAGTGACCTTTGATCTTCAGTGAGACACATCACAGGTCCTTGTGTCTAGGACACAGTGGGGTGTCCTGTCCATTCTTGGACCATTGTGGGACTCTAGGTTCTGGTGGAGGTGGGTTTCACCTGCTCCTTACAGTGCTAGGTGGTAGTCTACGAGCATGACAGGTGGCTTCTACTATTATTCAGTGTCCAGCCCAGGGGTCACCAGAGCTTTCTGTTGAGTCGCCAGGCCCATTGCTCACTACCTCCTGCCTGCCCTGCCCTTTGAGTGTTTAAGTTGATACAGCACCAGGGCAGCAACATGAAGGGTAAAGATACTAGAAAGTAATTCTTCCCATGGGAACTCACTGGACTCGTAAATTATAGCACAAACTGGAAAAACAAGCAAACCTGAAATTACAGCCCCAACATTCTGTCTGGGACTCCTGGAGACCACATGTGGCTTTCTGTGGTCCAGAGACTGCCCATGAGTTCTCAGCTGAATTACAGACCAGACTTCTGGCAGCTGCGCTGTCTGATGAACCTGCTAAATTTAACATTTGGAACATTTTAACCAAAACCTTTTTCCATCAACCAGTGGAACACCTTTAAAAAAAAATCCCTTTAGAGACTTAAAGTTACATATGATTCATAAGAAGTGCGTAAATTGTAAGCGTATCAATAGGAATGAAGGCAAAGACCATTTTGTTTTTGTGTATGTGTACACATACACGTGTACCTTCTGGTCGACCAAGAAGGATGGAACAAGGGCAGGTGAGGATGTCTGGCTCTGCTTTGTATTCTGCAAGGCTTCACTTATGATAGTGCACACCCCAACTTGCCTGTGAGCACAAGTTGGAAGCTGCTCCTGCTCAGAGGCAGTGTCGCGTGGGCAGGAAACACGGAAAGCATTGCTTTGCCGCTCCGAGCTAGCCTGGCCACCCTTGACTGCTGCCCCTCTCTTCACAGCCAGTGGTTCAGCGTGCTGAGTCAGGTCCACTCGTCCACAGACCAGGAGATCAGAGAGATGCACGATGAGCAGGCGAACCCCCAGAATGCTGTGGTGAGTGAACAGGGGGAAGGCTGGGCAGCAAGAGGAGGGTGGGGCTGGGCATGTCTGGGTAACCTTTTGCAAGTCAAAGAGTAATAATTAAAGAGAAAAACAGGACTGTATTTAAAATCTTAAATTCTGTTTAAAATCTTGCATAGAAAAATCAAATTACAGGTAAGTTCTTCTACATTCCATATCATCCCACTTCAACTCTTTAAAAAAAAAATTAACAATTTTTATGATATTCCAGAAGCACCCAAAACTTATATTTTGAAGAATCAAGTGAATTATGAATGATGTTTTTTTGTTTTTATTCTGGACACATAGGAAATTATAAAGTCCTTTTATATATATTTTTTTCCTCATGAGGAAGCATTGCAGTTTTCTTTTTTAAAGGAGTATTTGTTTTTTTTTTAATATTTATTTTTATTTTATGCACTTTGGTATTTTGACTGCATGTATGTCTGTATGAAGGTTTTGGATCCCCATGAACTAGAGTTTATACATACACAGTTGTGAGCTGCCTTGTGGGTGCTGGGAACTGAATCATGATCCTCTAGAAGAGCAGCCAGTTCTCTTAACCACTGAGCCATCTCTCCAGCCCCAACATTATGTTTTTTTTTTTAAGACATTTTTAAGCATTATATATGTGATTTTAAAGATTAAAGATGTGGTTTTTTTTAACTGCAAGTTTTTTTTATACTATAGTTTATTTAAGAAAAGATTTGTATGTATTTTTAATTGTGTCTAGATTAGGTATGTGCATGTGTGTTACAGTTCCCCTCAGAGAACAGAAGTGGGCATCAGATCACCCTGGAGCTAGAGTTCCAGGAGATTGTCAGCCACCCAATGTGGCTGCTGGGAATTAAATTCGGGCCCTCTACAAGAGTGATATACTGGGAGAGATATTTCCTCTCCCAGCCCCCAGAAAATGTTAAAATCTAGGGTTTCTTTGCAGAGTAATTGTGAAATTAATAGAGGATCACAGCATAAATCAGTAAATTTACACTATTTTAAGAACAAGAAGGACTGCCTGATGGATTCATGGTATTTTAAGGAGTGGGCTGTAAACTTTGCTCCATCTAGAGACTGTCAGAACTCATTAAAGGAAAGAAACATTTCTTAAATAACTGCTGTTTTTCAGTTCACCAAAAAAGAAGGCATTTCCTTGGTTTGTTTACTCGGGAGTTATAATCCAGGGATGCTGTGTGATGTCATTGTGCTCTGGCCATTCCTCACAGTCTCCTTTTCGTCCCTTTCCAGGGCACTCTGGATGTGGGGCTGATTGATTCTGTATGTGCTTCTGACAGCCCTGATAGGTGAGCTCTCCAGTACAGCTCTTCAAAGACTCAGAGCATCTGCAAGTCCCCGTGGTGGCCTCTGGCCTCGCCGTTGCCCCTTTGCCCCTTGGCAACTACCTCATCTAAAGCCTTCCAGAAGGCTGACTTTGGGTTGCTAAGATAAATGAGAAGCCAGACCTTGACAGTCCACTTTCAAGTACTGACTGTAAGGCAAGAAGAGGGTGGTGTTCATGTGGAGGATCTACTTGGGATATCTTTTCTTCTTGTCTTTTGAGACTGAGCCTGAGTGTGTCAGCCCAGGTTGGAATCAAAGTCAGGACAGTTCTGTGTCAGCCTCCCAAGTTCTAGGACCACACGTGAGCCCCCATCGCTAATACTCTCAGAATTCATATAGCAAGAACATGGCCATTTAGGAAAATGGCACTCCAGCATTGGGACTCTGTAGTGTTCCCTTCACTAAAAACTGATGATGACCTCGATGACAGTATGCCTGTGAAACAGATATAGTAGATATAATCCAACTACAAGCCTTGCCTTGGCAGTTCTGCTTTCCCTTCTTGACCTTAAAGGCAAAACCAGGTTGACAGTCTGTCTGGTTTTGCTGCTTGTAAATTCTTGTTTTGGTCCTTGGCTGACTCAGTTGTCTTAGGGCCAGAGTCAGAATTAAAACTGACTTCTATCATTGTTAAGATAGCCGGAAAGTAAGTATGAGCAGTTTAAACTTGTAATAAATTAGGAATAATAATAAGTTTTTAAAAGGTGTTCTAGGCAGAGTGAGAGATCTGGGGTCCCCATTACCTACTCTGAGGCTCTTGGGAGATAGAAATCTTTTGTCTGCAGAAGTCAGCCAATATTGTCTTATGCCTGGCTTAGAAGTATTTAACACTGTGCTGTCAGTCACCAAAGTCCAAATTGTTTGTGTTTACTTAAGTTCTGCTTTACTAAGCCTGCTTCTTTTCACAGACTGACTCTGCGCGGGGGGGTGGCCCACACTGAAAACTGCATTCTGCTGTTCGATTTTACTCACCTTTTGCCTTCCCAGCTACAGTTTTTTTGTTTAGTTTGGTTTTTGGTTTTTCAAGGCAGAGTTTCTCTGTGTATTCCTGCCTGTCCTAGAACTCACTTTGTAGACCAGGCTGTCCTCAACTCACAGAGACACAACTGCCTCTGTCTGCCTCCCGAGTGCTGGGATTAAAAGTGTGTGCTACCACTGTCCAGCTCAGCTTCAGTTTTTAAGGGACCTCTGGCCACAGGCAGGCAGTCTGGCTAAACTTTTTTTTTTTCAGACTCTGGTAGTGCTTTGCTGCAGGGAACATTTGAAAGCTCAGAGAGAGAGCTCACAGTCAGCAGTATACACAGTTGGATGAAGAGTTAGTGTGTGCACAGACCAGTGAGAGGCTCTGAGCAGTGCCAGGAGCTGAGGGACAAAGGAAGTTTCCATTATCAGTTTATCCCCATCTGGGAAACCAGCCCTAGTTGAGTGGCTTTGAAGACATGGATACCAGGCACGATCAAAGGCATAAGATGTTCCACTGACACCTAGCTGCTAATCCTCCTCTGTTACCACTGCCTGGTATTTCAGTCTCAACTCACTGAAGTATTATCCAAGGCTATATCCAGAGGCAGAAAGAAATTGGTTTTAGAGATGCACTTTATTTAAGAAACAAAATTCCCCCATGGTTACCTTATTTTGCTTTCCCAGGATTAGTTTCTTCTGGAAAGTCTTGTGGAAGAAATGATTTCCCTCTCAGGCTTTTTTCTGGATGAACGTGTTACTCCAAGTTTAAAGGTTAATGATGCATAAAATAAATGCCAAAGAAATATGAGCAAGGTTCGCCTTAATATGAAATATCAATAGCATCCCAGGGTCTCCCAGGGACCCCTCCACCAGGGAAAAGGCCGTGAAACCTTGGTGCAGACAGGTGATTCCCACACGGGGCCTAAGAGGCTCCACTTCCTTCTCACCTTGTCTCGTCTTGCAGACCCAACTCATTCGTGATCATCACGGCCAACCGAGTGCTCCACTGCAACGCGGACACACCAGAGGAAATGCACCACTGGATAACCCTGCTGCAGAGATCCAAGGGAGACACCAGGGTAGAGGGCCAGGAGTTCATCGTGAGAGGTGACTGCCTGCCACGTTTCACTGTCCTCTTAAGTCAGGGTCTCTCCCTAAACCTGGAGCTCATTGATGCGGCTGGACTAGATGGCCACTGAGGTCCAAGAAATCCTCCTCATAGGATAACAAGTAGAGGCCACTATGCCCAGGCTCAGCCTTAATCAGCTCCTCCAAGTTTCTTGGATGGAAGAGTCTGAGGGAAAAAAAAAAAAGAGGCAGTGGTCATGGCCATTTTCTAGACAGAAGGTAAAAGTGCAGCCCATGTTTACTACATTACAGGTGTAAATGACGGCATGACACTTCAGCCTTTGGCTTTAGGCTTGTTTTCCTGTGCTAGGGTTGGGTCCTGTGGCCTCAAGTATGCCCTGAAAGCACTCTAGTGCTGATCTTTACCTCCAGCCCCTCCTCGTAGTCTGCCAGCTGATGCCTGACCTTTCCCTTCCAGGGTGGCTACATAAAGAAGTGAAGAACAGTCCGAAGATGTCGACACTGAAACTGAAGAAGCGCTGGTTTGTCCTGACGCACAATTCCCTGGATTACTACAAGAGCTCAGAGAGGAACGCCCTGAAACTGGGCACTCTGGTCCTCAACAGCCTGTGCTCTGTTGTTCCCCCAGACGAGAAGATATTCAAAGAGACAGGTACCTAGGGCCACGGGAGGAGTGACACACAGGTACCTAAGGCCACGGGAGGAGTGACACACAGGTACCTAAGGCCACGGGAGGAGCGACACACAGGTACCTAAGGCCACGGGAGGGCGAGACACAGGTACATAGGGCCACGGGAGGAGTGAGACACAGGTACCTAAGGCCACGGGAGGGCGAGACACAGGTACCTAGGGCCACGGGAGGGCGA
>CAJQZJ010035608.1:2057834-2068068 GCA_907164525.1 Lophiomys imhausi | reverse complement strand
GGTACCTAGGGCCACGGGAGGGCGAGACACAGGTACCTAGGGCCACGAGAGGGCGAGACACAGGTACCTAGGGCCACAGGAGAGTGAGACACAGGTACCTAGGGCCACGGGAGGTTGAGACACAGGTACCTAGGGCCATGGGAGGCTGAGACACAGGTACCTAAGGCCACAGGAAGGCGAGACACAGGTACCTAAGGCCACAGGAGGGCGAGACACAGGTGCCTAAGGTCACGGGAGGGTGAGACACAGGTACCTAGGGCCACAGGAGGGCGAGACACAGGTACCTAGGGCCACAGGAGGTTGAGGCACAGGTACCTAGGGCCACGGGAGGGTGAGACACAGGTACCTGAGGCCATGGCTACAAATCTTGGAGGCTTGCCCCAGTGAAGGAGTGACATTTTGTAATTTGGCTTCCTGTACCCGAAAAGACATTCTCCTTTTGATCTACCTCTTGAGGCAGGCTGTGCTTGGTTCTAAATACTTTGTTTTAAAGCTATAGCGAAGATAATTTGGTTTTTGGGGATGCAGATCAAAAAAGCATAAAGACCTTCAGAATCACAGATTTTAGCCTAGTGCCTAAGAAACAGATGTTTAGGTAGGCTGACTTGGTTTGTTTCTTTTTTTTTTTTTCCTTAATTTGTGACACTGAAAGATTGCTTTATTTGATTTCTGTCTTTAGTTGTGATATGGGACTTTTTAAAAATACAGTCACTGCACTTATGTTGGACGTGAGTGATGGCACACAACTTGTCTGAGCATGCAGACCCTTTCCCAGCAGTCTTTGCTGAGGGAAGGGGCTGAGGAAGGGAAGAGGAGAAGCAGGAGGTTGAAGGAATGCCAGGATGAGCTGCATGTTGGAATTCTTGTGAACAGAGCATTGGCCTATACCCACTCTTTATTTGGGAGAGGCTGCTTCCATTAATATATTTAATTCTGGCCTTCTCGTTATGATATTTGTCTTCTCCTGACTACAAACTCCACAGTACTAAGGAAACTTGTTTTCTGTTAGTCACTGGATGCCTAGTGCCAGACAAAGCACATGTAGAATTCTAGTTTTTACTGAATTAAATCACTGATTAAGACTTCCCCTGATGCTCTGGTACAAGCCTTGTGACTTAAGCCTTGGTCCCAGAGGGTGTGGCTGACCTACCTGTGCTGCACTGCCTTGCAGGCTACTGGAATGTCACCGTGTATGGGCGCAAACACTGTTACCGACTCTACACAAAACTACTCAATGAGGCCACTAGGTGGTCCAGCGCCATTCAAAATGTGACTGACACCAAGGCTCCAATTGACACGCCCACCCAACAGCTGATCCAAGATATTAAGGTGAGAGGAGAAGCCCAAGAGCTCCTCATGGAGTCTTCCCTTGCCCAAGAAGACCTAAGCATTTCACCAGCTCAGCTTTCACTAATGCTCGGTTACTTTTCAGTTCAGAATCTAAATGAGATTTTAAGTGAAGTTTTACATTAAAATGTTTTGTCTCAATAGAGGTGTTACAGTTTGGCATGCTATATATAGACCAAAGATTATATGTGAACTGGGTTAGGGGCCGCTCACATCATCCCAGGATCACCTCAGCCTCAGTTGGTGACCTCTTGGAAATAGGTGATTCACTTCTCAGTATGCTGTTCCAGGCCACAGAAGTAGATTCACAAGAGCCCAGATTGGAGGGCTGAAGCTGTAGCTCCATGGTTGAATGCTTGTTGGTGTGTGCAAGGCCCTGTGTTCAATCTCCACCACTGAAAGAAAACAGAGAGCCCGGGTTGATCTAGAACACTTGGGATTCCCGTGGACTACCTTCAAATACCCAGAAACAACAAATCTCATTGATTTCATTAAGTTTCAGTTCCCTCCTTGTATGTTTAATTATTCAGTAAATGTATGTTGGCTGAAAGAGCCAATGATTAACCAGCTGCCACAAACCTCACTCATGGTCCTGTGGACCCCAGTGAAGCTGGAGAGGGTCTTCTATATCCATAGTTGTGATTTCCTACCCAAATCAAGTGGCTTCCTGATTTCAATGTGGTGTGTTTTCAGGAAGTTTGAGACCAAACTACAGCAAATTCATTATGCTCCAGTACACCCACGCTTTCTATAGAACGTGGGGCCCTAGATACAAATAATCTCATTTTTGGCTGTAAAATATTTTTGAAGCTTCCTTTTGAGAGAGGAGGTGTTTGCTTGTTTTTACATGTCAGCCACATGCTTTCATCAAAGCTATGTCATCTATTAATTCTGTAATTACAAATGAAGACATTCAGAGAATAAATAGAATTTTCCATATATAAAATAATACCTAAGAAATGAGATAAACACTCGCTTCGGCAGCACATATACTAAAAAACTGGAATGATACAGAGTTTAGCATGGCCCTTGTGCAAGGATGACATGTAAATTCGTGAAGGGTTCCATATTTTTCAGACAGAACATATACATAATAAATAAATAATAAATAAATAAATCTTTAAAAAAAAAGAAACAAGACAAGTTACTCTAATTAACTAGAAAATTTAAGTCATTGCTTTTCTTCCACCCTGCAGTGGAGTGTTGTTGAAAATTTTTCCTACTGGAAATGAAATTACCGTGGACGAATGATTCCATGTGATTCCATGTCTGTCCCCTACCCTGCTGTTTATTTAGTGGTGTTATGGCATTCACCTCCCAGCACAGCATGTGAGGAACAGCAACACGCAAACGCAGGGCAGAGAGGCCCAAGGAGGACACCTCTCTTGTGTTGTTTTCAAGTGTAGAAAAAGAGAAGAACTGCCGAGAGGGAGTGTGTAAGCACTCGCTGCTGTTGCGGAGAGCCAGTGTTCAGTTCCCTGCTCCCGGGCTTAGTTCCCAGCCATTTCTAACTCTGATTCCAAAGAATATGGTGCCTTCTCTTCTGGCCTCCACAGGCACCACACACATGTGGCCTATAGAGATAACTAGAAAGAAAATCTTTAAAAGAGAGGACCAGAAACATAATCAAAGCCAGACTGCGGTGATGCATGCCTATAATCCCAGCAATTGGCAGACTGAGGAACACAATTGTCATGAGCTCCAGGCTGCCTGGATCTTGTCTCAAGACTCAAAATAGGAAGTCTGCCAAAATGTGTTTTTAAAAGGAATTATAGTTGAAGACCATTTGATTGATGGCAAATCATGAAGAAGATTAACTTTTTGAATATATGTATGTTTAATCTCCAGGGATGGGGAGTTTTTTTTGTTTATTTGTTTGTTTTTCAAAACAGGGTTTCTCTGTGTATCTCTTGCTGTCCTGGACTCACTTTTTAATCCAGCCTAGCCTTGAACTCAGAGATCTACTACCCTCTGCCTCCTGAGTGCTAGGATTAAAGACGTGTGCCACCATGCCCTGCCTGGGGAGTTTTAATAACATGGGGAAACACGTACATGAAACAGACTGAGTTTTGAAGGTGTCTTTGTGGTCTATGCTCAAGTACAGATTGGATTCTCCTTATTTGGAAATGATCAGCATTAGATTTCCCATAACCTCTGAAAAGTGTTCCATGTATGGAAGCGTGGTTGGATTCGTCCTCTAAGTGGGGCATTTCCTACAGTCAGCCTCTTTGCACTCCTTAAATGACATTGTACTTTCAGGAGAACTGCCTGAACACCGACGTGGTGGAGCAGATTTACAAGCGGAATCCCATCCTTCGATACACACACCACCCCTTGCACTCCCCGCTCCTGCCTCTCCCCTATGGGGACATAAATCTCAACTGTGAGTTCAGAAAACCATCAGGATCCTCAGAGCCTGTGGTTTTGTTTTTCCTATTAACTTCGGCTTTAATGTGGAAGCATTGCTTACTGAGAGGCTCTAGGTTGTTCCAGACAGGAATGACAGTAAAAGATACTCAAGTAAAGATGTAAAGCAGTGGTTCTTTCAGGGGGGGTCACATGCCAGATATCCTGCATATCAGATATTTACATTTACAATTCGTAACAGTAGCAAAACTACAGTTAATGAAGTAGCAATGAAATAATTTTATGGTTAAGGGACACCTGTAACAGTAAATTTTTACCTATCAAACATATATTTATTAAAACTTAACAGTTACCTAACAATTATCTATAAAGTTCCTAAATCCTAAAGCCCGAACCCTAACTCTACTACCTGATCTATAACACCCTAATAACTATAAAACAAATGTTTAATACTAATCTAAAGTTTTTTTTAAAAGGGTATTAATTTTCTCAGGTTCGTGGATCCACATGGGTGGATGGTTGATTTCCTGGTAGGTTTCTGTCAAGTCTTTTAGTCTTATTGTCTTTGAATCTTATTCATCAGATCTTAAGATCAGTTTATAAATTCAGTCTGTTCTGACCATTAAAGTGGGGCGGCTCTTTTTTTTAAGCAAGAATTGTCTCTGCAGTCCCAGAACCCACTTATCTGCCAGATGCAAAGTTTCTTTTTCTTTTCTTTTTTTTTTTTTTTTTTTTTTTTTTTTTTTTTTTTTTTTTTTTTTTTGGTTTTTCGAGACAGGGTTTCTCTGTGTAGCCCTGGCTGTCCTGGACTCACTTTGTAGACCAGGCTGGCCTCGAACTCGCAAAGATCCGCCTGCCTCTGCCTCCCAAGTGCTGGGATTAAAGGCGTGCGCCACCACTGCCCAGCGATGCAAAGTTTCTTAAGCTCACCATTTAGGTGCTCTGGGCCTCTGGACTGCGGCAGCTTTCCATGACTCATGTTCTCTGGAACTCTAAAAGTGCAGCAGTTTTCCGTGGCACTGATGCTTTGGAATTCTAAAGTCTGTGGCAGTTTTCTTAGTTGGACCAACTCTACCAAAAGGTGTATTTTGTCCTGCTCTCAACCTATGTGGATCACTGACAGGGCGGAGCACAAAATGAAGACAAGGTCCCTCAGTGGATGAAGCAGGAGGAGAGACCACGAAGCCGTATGGGCTTGTTATTTAAATCCTTTGTATCGTAATGAGTCTCGGTGTGGATTCTGACATTTCGTTGTCGTGGTCCCTGGTGGGCTCTCTGAGGCATGCCCCTGCCCACAGTCCCATGATCAAAGACGTAATCTGCTTTAGAGGGACTTTTAAGGACATGCCCTTTAATGGTAAATATGGTCTTATATGGATCCACCCATATCTTTTACCTGAAATGCCAAAATTCCTAATCCTCCAAAATCCCTAATCCTGCCACACTTCACCCTTGCTATTAAATAATTAATTTTCCCTAATATACCTATATGTCTATAATAAGAACGAACATCTGAATTGTTTATTTATAATACATAAACAAAATAAACATAAATATCTATCAATATATATATACAGTAATATTTACATGTTTTGACAATCAAAATACAGTAAGCCAAGATATCTACCAATAATACAAAATAATATGAAAAATATCCTTAGATTGACCTTAATTTGTATAAATATACAAAAATATATAAAATCTTAAATCTTATCAATAAACGCCAATAAACATAAACTAAGATTATTTTTTAAATAATTTTGAATTTATGAAATATTCTTAATTATTTTTTAATGATATGAAAAGGAAAGGAAAAGAAAAGAAGAAAGAGATCCCTGAATCTACCCATTTTCCTTGCCTGATATCCATCTCTTTTTCTTGTCCCAGATAAATCCATTCTTATATCCATTCATCATATCCATTCATTCTAGATGATGACAAACAATCATAACATATAGCATATAATATAACAAAACAAACAAAAATAAATTTTTATCCCCACTTTAGGGATAAGAGGTGAAAATACATTTTTTGAGTACCCTTAAAAAATTGGAAAAACAGCCAATTTTGGGTAAAGATGGCTGTAGTTTTTGTTATTCAATCTGTCTGATCGATCATTTTGGGGTAGCCCTTAAAAATTGATTTGTATGCATATTTTGAAAAAAGTAATTGAAGCAGTCTGTTAGGCTGGATCATTTGGTCTATTGTCTTGTCATTATTGTCATTCAGTCTTTGGTTTTGAAAATAAAGTTTTTCTTTAAATTTAAGAGGGAGAAAGGCATATATTAATTTTGTAAGTCTATTTATAGCAAAAACTCCATGCTGAATGAAATAATATGAACATTAGACAGCTAATAAAATACTCTTATGAAGTGAAGACATTTATGTCTCAGCTAATAGGAGGTTCTCTGTGGTCAGATCTAATCTTTATAAGTTTTGCTGATAATCATATCTTTTCATTACCTGTAGATACATATGCATAACCATGTCCCCATCTTAGCACTAATACAGGTTTCCATTCTAAAGTAAAAATATCCTTATAGCATATTGATTAGTTTAATTCTTCAGTGTCTTTCAGCTGCAGTGGTACCTTTTTCATCAACATTCAAAACATTTAAAGTTAGTAAAGCATTATGTAGTATGTCCCGGGGATTCCTTAATTCCCCCTTTTGTTTAATAAACATCTCCTTTAAGGTACGATTGGCTCTTTTTTACAATTGCTTGTCCTATAGGGTTGTAAGGTATACCAGTAACATGCTTTATACTGTAGTATGTAAAGAATTGTTTCATTTTATTAGATACATATGCAGGAGCATTATCAGTCTTAATTTGTGCTGGTACACCCATAAAGGCCATAATTTTTAATAAATGAGTAATAACACAGTCAGCTTTTTCTGAACTTAGAGCAGTTGTCCATTGAAACCCTGAATATGTATCAATGGTATGATGTACGTACCTTTGTTTTCCAAATTCTGTAAAATGAAACACATCCATTTGCTAAATTTCATTCTTTTTAATACTTCTAGGGTTACTACCAGAAGGCAATGGAGTTTGGTTATAGAAAGAGCATGTAGGACATTTTTTGATTATTCTTTGGCTTCTTGCCAAGTGATAGAGAATTTCATCTTTAAACCTGAGCTGTTAATTTTGTTTCTGATGACCTGTTGTAATTATATAAAGAAGTTAATTATATGTTATCAGGAATAAATTTAGCAGTCTCTATATTTAATACAACTCTTTCTGCATATAGACAGTCAGTAAGTATGCTAAGAGACTCAGAAAAATCTAATACCATAAGGATTGCATATAATTCTGCTTTATGACCCGAGGTATATGGACTTTTGATTACCTTGTTGATTTTATCTGTCTTATAACCTGCCATTCCCTGTTTGCTTGCATCAGTATAGAAAGTTAGTGCATCAGGAATTGGTGCTCCCTTTACAATATGAGGAAGAATCCAGTTAGTTCTTTTTATAAATTGAATATGCTTGTTTTTTTGGAAATTTATTATTAATTTCTCCCAAATAGTTACTGCAAGCTCTTTGCCAATCATCGTTGATTACCCACAATGACATAATCTCGGCATTAGTAAGAGGCATTATTATTTCGGCCGGGCCCATTCATGATAATTGACATAGTCTTATTCTACCTTTTACAATTAATTCAGATATCTTTTCTATGTATGTCTTTAATTTTTTACTTTGTTTATGTGGTAAGAAAATCCATTCCATAATACTATCTTCCCGTTGCATAATAAGTTCTGTAGGAGAATAAGTTGATGGTAAAATGACCAAAATACAATCAAGTTGCAGATCAATTCGATCTATGTATGCATCTTGCAATCTTTGTTCTACCAACATTAATTTCTTTTCTGCCTCAGCAGTTAAACATCTTGGACTGTTTATATTTGAATCCCCTTGAATGTTTGAAACAAATTACTTAACTCAGAAGTACTTAAACCAATGGTGGGCCTTAGCCAATTTATATCTCCCATTAATTTTTGAAAATCATGAGTCAGGATGGCCAAGCGGTCTAAGGCGCTGCGTTCAGGTCGCAGTCTCCCCTGGAGGCGTGGGTTCGAATCCCACTTCTGACAATTTTTGAAAATCATTAAGAGTTTTCAATTGGTCTCTATGTATCTGTACCTTTTGTGGTCTTATTTTTTGTTGACTTACCTTATAACCCAAATAGTTAGTTGAACCTCTTCTTTGTATTTTTTTCAGGAACAATTTGTAGCCCCCAAAGTGGCAGAATTCTGTGCCTTTCCTTAAATAAGTTCTCTAAAGTACCTGTAACAGAATCAGCCAACAAAATATCATCCATATAATGTTAGATAATAGATTGAGGAAATTGCTTACAAATTATTTCTAATGGTTGTTGTACAAAATATTAACATATAGTTGGACTATCTAATATTTCCTGTGGAAGCACATTCCAATGATACCTCTTGATTGGCCTGTTGTTATGAAGAGTAGGTACAGAGAAAGCAAATCTTTCCCTATCATTCTTATGCAATGGAATTGAGAAAAAGCAATCTTTTAAATCAATCACTATTAAAGGCCATGACTTTAGTAATAGAGAAGGAAGGTAAAGGTACAAAGAACCCATTGGTTAAATTATTCTATTTACAGCTCTTAAATCTGTTACCATTCTCCATTTACCTGATTTCTTTTTTTACCATAAACACAGGAGAATTCCATGGGCTGGTAGACTCTTCTATGACGAGCCTCCAGCTGTTCTTGTAGTAATTGTTCTAATGCCTGTATTTTTCCTTTTGTTATGGGCCACTGCTCTTGCCATACAGGCCTATTGGATAGCCATTTCAAGGGTAGGGCTGTTGGGATTTCAGCAGTGGCCCCTAGTATAAATTTGGAAACTCAATACCTGGGACGTCCTGCATTTGGACATTAGACATAGCTTGCAATTGTTTTTTGAGTACCCATATCAATACTTCCCTCAAAAGTATCTATAAGCTCAATACATGAGGAACTGTATTAAAGGGTCGCAGCATTAGAAAGGTTGAGAACCACTGATTTAAACGAGAATGCCAGCATTCTCTATGAACTAGGAATAGCCCTTAGAATATACAGTGCCTGCCGTACAGTGGTGTGAAGGTGTACCCACCCATTCCATCACCCCTGCTTTACAGTGGTGTGAAAGTGTACCCATGCAGCCTCTCTAGTTTCAATTCCCAATGATTTATATGTGTATTCATTCCATCATCATGAAAAGGGCTTCATAACATGATGAACAGCAGCAGCTCATGTGAAGTACACAGCAAATCTGAGATACATGAGGAATATATAACCCTCTATGGTGTGTGGAGGATTAGCTGCATTTAATGCATTTTTGGCTTACAGTATTTTAAGTTATAATGTATTAACACGATGTAACCCCATTTTAAGTCAAGGTAAACAGATCCTAGACAATATTGCATGCTAAGTGAGGAAGCTGTCCAGCTATGGTTCATGTTTTAAGTGAGTGGTTTTTTGTACTAAAATTTCAGTTGTATAACAGAGCTGTACAGTTTGCTCTCTCTCCTCTGTGTCCCCTGCTTCTCTCAGCTGTTTTGAATATCCAGGGGATAAAGTGGACACTGCATTGGGAAGTGACTGTTTGTCCCCTTCATCATTCCTTTTATCTCCTGCACCGACTGTACTTTCCTCCAGTCCCTCGAGTGACTTCTGTTGGTTTTCTTTTCTAGTGCTCAAAGACAAAGGCTACACAACCCTTCAGGATGAAGCTATCAAGATATTCAATTCACTCCAGCAACTGGAATCCATGTCTGACCCCATCCCTATCATCCAGGGCATCCTGCAGACTGGACATGACCTGCGGCCTCTGCGGGATGAACTGTACTGTCAGCTCATCAAGCAGACTAATAAAGTGCCCCATCCTGGCAGCGTGGGCAATCTTTACAGCTGGCAGATCCTGACATGCCTCAGCTGTACCCTCCTGCCAAGCCGAGGAATCCTCAAATACCTCAAGTTCCACTTGAAAAGGTAAAGCACCAGGCAAGGGGGAGGCTTCTGAAAAGAGCTGGGCAGAGCTCTTTTTTTTTTTTTTTTTTGGTTTTTCGAGACAGGGTTTCTATGTTTAACAGCTCTGGCTGTCCTGGACTCGCTTTGTAGACCAGGCTGGCCTCGAACTCGCAAAGATCCGCCTGCCTCTGCCTCCCAAGTGCTGGGATTAAAGGCGTGCGCCACCACCGCCCAGCTTGGGCAGAGCTCTTAACACACAGGCATAATGGACTGGGTTCCAGCATTGAGCATGGTGAGGCAGAGCCCGCCAGCCAGACCCGTAGGTCCCCCGAGCAAGCTTGTATAACCTAGGTGTCCTCTATCCTTTTAAGTTGCACAAAGCTTTATGGGGAACCAATCCACTATGGGTGTAGCACCCTAATATATTCATGCTGGGTACATTTAATTACCACTATTCTATATATAGAAAACCCTTCCTGGATTTTGTGTGTGTGTGTGTGTGTGTGTGTGTGTGTGTGTGTGTGTGTGTGTGTGTGTGT
>CAJQZJ010035608.1:2042072-2057824 GCA_907164525.1 Lophiomys imhausi | reverse complement strand
TGTGTGTGTGTGTGTGTGTGTGTGTGTGTGTGTGTGTGTGTGTGTGTACATACACACACTGACAATTCTTAATAGATTTTATTCTGTGGTTGGCAGCATGAGTTATGGAATGCATTTAGGTAATAAAATGATTACTTCAGTGAATCTGAGTAGGATATCTGCGATTTCATCATTTTGTGTATGGCAAAAAAGCAACTAAAATCTCGTTTTTGCGTAACTGTGGAATACAATGTTTAAAACTGGAGTCTCAGCCGGGCGGTGGTGGCGCACGCCTTTAATCCCAGCACTTGGGAGGCAGAGGCAGGCGGATCTCTGTGAGTTCGAGGCCAGCCTGGTCTACAAAGCGAGTCCAGAACAGCCAGAGATACACAGAGAAACCCTGCCTCAAAAAACCAAAAAAAAAAAAAAAACTGGAGTCTCATTCTGGTAACCTCAGCACCTAGAGGCTGAGGCAGGAGGAACAAGAGGCCAGCCTGCGCTAAAGAGTGAACCCCTATCTCAACAAAACAAAAGGCCGGGTCTAGACATGGTAGTGCACACTTTTAATCCCAGAACTCCAAGGCAGGCAGATCTTTCTTCTAACAAGGCAGCACGAAGCATCATCATTTTAGTTGTTAGTGGTGCCGCATAGAAAGTTGGCAGCAGACTAGTCCCAAACATTGGTTCTTTACTTTTTCTATGTTTGAAGCAAAGCTGGACCCAGCCAGGAAGACACTGAAGTGTGCTCCTGTCCCCACTAGGGGGCAGCCTCCCACCCTCTGCTACCAAACCCTCCCCATAGCCCAGCTCGTCCTAGCCAGCCAGCCTGCCTCTCTACAGTTCACCATCATCTTTGTCTCCCAGGATCCGGGAACAGTTCCCAGGAACCGAGATGGAAAAATATGCCCTCTTTATCTACGAATCTCTTAAGAAAACCAAATGCAGAGAGTTTGTGCCTTCCCGGGAGGAAATTGAAGCTCTGATCCACCGGCAGGAAATGACATCCACCGTATATTGCCATGGCGGAGGTTCCTGCAAGATCACCATCAACTCGCACACCACAGCTGGGGAGGTAAGGAGCGCTAACACCGGCCTGTACACCTCCAGCCCCGAGGTTTAGTGTAAATAACCGAATTGGTGTTTATGCTCAGCATATCTGCTCAACAAACAAGGAAGTAGTATAGCCAGCCACCAAGCACAAGATAGAGGCAAACATGCAGTTAAACGTGTGAAAATGCAAAAGTGAGCTTAAGTCAATAAGATGTTATCCTCTATCTTAAAGTGTCTAGATCTGCTACAGGGGAAACATTGTGAGAAAGATGTATCAGTTGCTTCCCCAACAGGGTGTTTCTGTGTGCCTCGTGAGTGTTGAGAGTGCTACATCAAATGAACACATTTTCCCTTATACTTTTAAGTCTAGCCCAATGAAAGCTTGGGGTAATGGTGGCATTAAAATAAAGCCTGGGGAGCCCTTTTAATTGGAAAAAAGAAATCATCATTCAAAGTCACTATTGTTCCTTGAGGTCCATCAATATATCAAATAAAAGATGAGACTGAGGGATTTTAGCCGTTTTTCCAACTACTGTGGCTTTGCAAAAAAAAAAGAAAGTAGCTTAGCATTCATCCCTCTCCGCTGGGACGGTACCTTTTAGGGGTGCATGCTAGGCTCTGGGGTCACCATGTAGGCAACAGTCTCGGGAGGCTGTGTGTACCCTCTCTTGCCAGCCACTCTAAGTTCAGATGGAATCATATGTGTATGAACCTCATGCAGCATCTGAGCTGAGGGCCTCCTAATATGTCTTCCAGGTGGTGGAGAAGCTCATCCGGGGCCTTGCCATGGAGGACAGCAGGAACATGTTTGCCTTGTTTGAGTACAATGGACACATGGACAAGGCCATTGAAAGCCGGACCATCGTAGCTGATGTTCTGGCAAAGTTTGAAAAGTAAGTTCTTCCTCTTCAAAGTGCCGGAAGATCATTTGGTGCTCCCTGTTTGGCCTTGTATGTTTGTGTTAGTTTTATTTTACATGTGTTAATCTATTTACCTGTTCCTCTCTGCCACCAGTCTGTCCTGTCTTGTGGTCAGAGCTATGGTCTCAGCGTTGATTTCCCTCATCCTCAGCCCTTCACCTTGTCCTCTCTTTCTCAGCTCCTGGGTTCACTGTCTCTTATAACTGATGGGTTTTCACTTGTTCCCGATGTGGATTTGATGGGGCCAGTTCACCTGAGGCCCTCCATGAGTCCCTGTCTGCCACCTGGTTTGCCTGAAGGCTTTCTCTTTGTTGTCCTAAGGTGGGATCAGGCTGGAAGCATGTGCAGAAACTCTGACAAACACTGGCTTGCTGTTTTTTGTTTTGTTTTGTTTTCTTGCTGTCCCTTTTGTCCTCTCTCCCTGCACCATACCACTACCACCATGGGTAGGACATCTGCATCCTCAGAGTGAGCTGTGCGAAGTCAGCCCTCTGTGGGCCACCAGGGGCCGTTTCTAGTTTTGCTGAGTCTTTTGTGGCTTCTGCCTGTAGGCTAACTGCCACGTCAGAAGCTGGGGACTCGCCGTGGAAATTCTACTTTAAACTTTATTGCTTCCTGGACACTGACAGCGTGCCAAAAGACAGCGTGGAGTTTGCGTTTATGTTTGAACAGGTAAAAGGAACTTTGAGAAATAGATTCCTTTGTTGGAGCCAGAGTGAAGCCCATTACTACTCCAAATAAATAAGCTGCTAAAGTCCTTAGAATTGGGCATGGCAATAGATTTGCCAGCCAGGAAAAGCCAGCAGCTCGCTCTGTAGAATGAAACCTTACACACTCAGTTTAAGCCGGTATCAGGAGAGCATGGGAATAAAAGCTATTCCAGTGTTGGTTGATACCCATGAAGGGGAAGAATGCAGATTTAAAACAGTGGGCTGTACTCTGCTGGGGAGAAATCCAATTTGAAAGTGGTGGGATGTTCTCTGCTGTGGAGGGGCTAAGGAAGACTGGGGTATGATCCTCATGGCACGAGTAAGCTGGCCTGTGGGCCTTCTATACTCAGCATGTCCCTGACTGCAGTTGCTGTCACCTCCTTTCAGGCCCATGAAGCAGTCATCCATGGCCACCATCCAGCCCCTGAAGAAAACCTCCAAGTGCTGGCTGCCTTGAGACTCCAGTACCTGCAGGGGGACTATACTCTGCACACCTCAGTCCCACCCCTCGAGGAGGTTTATTCTCTGCAGAGACTCAAAGCTCGTATCAGTCAGTCGACCAAAACCTTCACCCCTTATGAACGCCTGGAGAAGAGGCGGACCAGCTTCCTGGAGGGAACGCTGAGGCGTAGCTTCCGGACTGGGGCCATGGCTCGGCAGAAAGTGGAGGAGGAGCAGATGCTGGATATGTGGATTCAGGAGGAAGTCTGCTCTGCTCGAGCCAGCATTGTTGACAAGTGGAAGAAACTACAGGGGATGAATCAGGAGCAGGCCATGGCCAAGTATATGGCCTTGATCAAGGAGTGGCCTGGCTATGGATCGACACTCTTTGATGTGGAGGTGAGTGCTGGTGCTGACCGTGCTGTGTCAGAACCTGAACCACCGTGTCAGGTTCATACGGGGAAAGGGGGCAAGAGAGAACTCTTGGTTCTGTGTCCTCTGAAAGTTACCATTAATATCCTCATGTCCCAAAGGTTTTTTGTCTTATTGTTTTTTTCTTATGTAGTTTGTTTTGTTTTGAATTTTATTCGTGTGTGTGTGTGTTTGTGTGCATGTTCTCGTGCATGCATGTGTGTGATGTGTGTGTGTGTATGCATGTGCATGTGCGTGTGTTGCACACATCTGGAAGAGGACAGAAGTCAGTGCTGTCCTGCCGCTGTGTAAGTTCCAGGGATTGAACTGATATGCTCAGGCGTGGAGGCAGATGCCTTACCCACTGAGCCATATTGCTGGCCCTCTTCAAAGATCTTTTTCTGTTCCTTTATAGAAAATGTTTCCATAAATAGAATCACCTCTGTTTGTGCATTTGGTTGGCTGGCTGGATTTCTGTTGTTGGGATAGATAAACATCTGGCCCAGCTGGCTTCAAACTTGCTCTGTAGCTGATGGTGGTCTTGTACCCCTTGCCTCCATCTCCCAAGTGCAGGGATTACAGACATGACCACCACACCAGGCCTCAAATGTCTCTTGTTTTAAATAACTTACTTCTTGTTGTTGTTGTTTTCTGAGTCAGGGTTTCTCTGTGTAGCCTTGGCTGTCCTAGAACTCATGTTGTAGATCACGCTGGTCTTAAACTCAGAAATTTACCTGAGTAAATCTCTGAGGTGTGCAGAGTATAGTCCCCCTGATTTCCAAGTGCTGAGATTAAAGGTGTGCACCACCATGCAAGATCCAACTTTTCAAAAAATGTATTTACTTTTTCTTTTTTGCAGTCTGGGTGTTAAACCCAGGGTCTTATGCACATGAGCTGAGCACTCTACCCACTTAGCTACATCCCAGTCTCCAGTCTAAATATTTTGTACTTTGAGTCAGCACTTTAGGGATGTTATTTCAGATTGTAGACACCGGCTCAGAAAGGCTGAGCTTGCACTTGCTTTGTTTGTTTGTTCCTCATGGTGATCTGCTTGAAGGAACAACATCGGATAAAGTAGAATTTCGAGTTCATTGTTAGCCACAGCCTTGTCCCAGTACTAATTCCTTATTTCTTTATTTAAGACCTCTGACTGGAAGGAAATTTTACCAGTTTTGTAGAACAGAGAGATGCTTGTCACACAGGCCTGCGTGTCAGTCCTGCTGCCACCATTGTGTATTTTCTTTGCAGATGTGGAGGGTCTAGTCAGTGCCAGAGACCACAAAGCCTGAGACATTCCCTCCCGCTCTGAATGGACGAGTTTCCCAGCCCCTATACAGATGAGCTTCTAGAGTTCTTACAGCTGCAGCAATTGAACATGATCTTTGATGACTTTAAATGGAAGCTTTATAAAAATCTAATTATCTTATTCCAAGATACTTTAATTGCTTCTGGTAGGATGCTATCCTGGCTGTGGTAGGTTGGTATGGGTATGTTTGTTCTGATGCAGCAGTTCTCAACCTGTGGATTGAGAATCCTCTGGAAGTCAAATGACCCTTTCACAGATGTTGCCTAAGACCATTGGAAATATCATATTTATATTACAATTCATAGCAATAGGAAAATTACAGTTATAAAGTAGCAACAAAAATAATTTTATGGCTGGGGAACACCACAGGAGGAACTGTATTAAAGGGTCGCAGCATTAGGAAGGCTGAGAACCACCGCTCTCACGTACAAATGAGGCACTTTGTGTCCTGTACTTGCTCGATTCTATGTGCCTAATTACACTTCCCCTTTACGCTCTGGCTCCGATTGTTCCTGTGTTGCTATTCCCTACACAGGCTCTGGTTTTTCTCCCATTGCTCTATGCCAGCAAGGCTCTAGTTTTTAGGCCAGTGAAGTGTGTTTACACTGACCATAGAGCAGGTCACTGCTACTGCTTGTGGAGAGAAGCCAATACACAGTGATTGGGAGAGTTCACCTCTCGGTGACCCTAGACAAGCCAACCCAGACAGGATGGGACAGACCTAGAAACAGAGGAGCAGAGTTGGCTTACACAGGGTGGCTGGTGATGTTGTTAAGTTGCTTGCCCAGCCTGGGTGTTATTGGTTTCATCTATGTGACTGATTCAGGTGCCTATAATAGAATAGTTAATTCCAAATGGAAATAGTGCATTATGAAGAAGAAGAGCATCAGAGCAAAGCATTAGACTTTACTCAAAAAAGCCTAAAATTGATTACCTAGTCAGAAACCAGTCAGGATGTGCGGTGAGGTACCATTTCCTCTGTTAGGTGCTGGCACGTTGACCTCAGTGAGTATCATCTGACATGCACTAGCCTCTGTAGGTGTAACTTTTAAACTATTTATTAGTAATGCTAACCACCTTCCAAACAAACAACCCTAGACACCTTAGATACCAAGCCTCAGGCACAGGTCCTTGAGAGCAACTGGTTAGCAGTCCATCAATCAGCAGGCACAGGGAACACAGCAATCAGCTGCAGTGGTCACCTGACTCTGGCATCACAATGGCTGCTGACTCACTTCTGCTTGGGGACAAGACTTCCTCTGTCTATCCGAGACTGTCAAAGCTGAACAGGGCAGATGGCGCCTGCTGCCGCATCCCCAGTTGCTTCCTTAGTCTCTTCAGGCCTTCCAGCTTTTACAAACCTCCTCTACTGGGCAGTTCCTGGGCAGGTCTTCTGCCCGCCTGAGCTTACTGCCTCTGGCTGGTGCTGTCACTTGAGGCTGTGGTCTCCACCATCCATTGGCCTAGGCACAGGCCGTTGGCTCCCCTCCACTTGGGACCATTGTCTCTGGGCAGGTTTCAGGCCTCGGCTCTAACATCACAGCTTTCACAGTTCCAAACAAGGCTTTACCTGGCCCCAGCCCAATCTGGGCTCAGCTCAATCTAGGCTGAAATCTTTCTAGCATATTTAGCGAGTGAGGCAGCGATGAGCAGCAATGCCAAGCAAAAAGCGCTCTTGACCTTCCCGGTCCTTCCTTTTCATACACTGTCTAGTTATGCATCAGGATGTCTTCTCACTGACCAACCTTATGCCTTTCTCCCAAGGTATACCTGTTGACCAGGACCACGAGCACTACCAGGTGTTCCCTACAGGTGCAAGTCTTTAGGCTTTTTGTACGATACTTTTATGAGTCTGTTTTTCAAAAGTCCTTACGTATTCATTAAACATAAGTGTGTTTCCAAAGAAAGCCAAGCCTCCACTACAGGCCTTGGTGCCTGCCTTGTGGCTTCTAGGATGTATTCTGGCCATTGTTATCAAACATTTGCTTATACTGACTCTCTTGCCCCAACAGTGCAAAGAAGGCGGCTTCCCCCAGGAGCTCTGGCTGGGTGTCAGTGCTGACGCCGTGTCTGTATACAAGCGTGGAGAGGGCAGACCATTAGAAGTCTTCCAGTATGAGCACATCCTGTCTTTTGGGGCACCCCTGGCCAACACATACAAGATCGTGGTTGACGAGCGGGAGCTGCTTTTTGAGACGAGTGAGGTAAGGGCAGACAGGATTCACTGTGTCTCGGTGAAAGAGGAGAGCAGTGTCCCCATCTCCTGGCAGCCTTTGACCCAGTCTGTTGGTTTGAATAACTCACTCCAGGTTTCCTGTATGGAGTTCAGTGTGGTGGGCCCTCCCTCTGGTGAAGGCAAAGTCAGATGGCTTCAAATTTCTCCTGTCCCATCTGTACAGCACAGAAATATGTTTCTTTTGGAAGTGGATCAGGAAAGGAAGAGAAGGGAAGTGATACAGAGAAGAAGCACACTGTTGGCAGGGACACCTTCCAGAGAGTAGGTGATTATGGTGAAGAACCATGGCAGTCAGACCCTATTCTGGAGGCTGGAGAGATAGCGCAGCAGTTAAGAGCACTTGTTGCTTTTGCAGAGGACCCTGGTTCAATCCTCACATGATGGTTCACAACCATCTTCTGGCCTCTTTGGGCACCAGTCATGCATTTGGTACACAAACACGCATGGAAGTAAAACACACACAGAGCGGAGGGCCTCCCATCTGGCCATAGTTGATTCTGAATCACAAAATCACATTCAGAAAAGTCACTGAATGTGTGTGCTACCAACTCCAAACATGAGCAAGTATAATAACAAAAGAAGCCAACTGAGGCATCCACAAGGGTACTGCTACCAGGAAAGAGTAGTCAAGGGAGATGATGGTGGGTAGGAGGGTATTTGAGGGGCCAGGGGCAGGAAGGTGAATGATGAGGTGTAGTGGGTTGATGGGGAAAGTATGCAGAGGGAAGAAAGGGCTCAAGACTGACAGGGGATGGTCCCAGTGCTGGGCTGTGATGTTTAGTTGAATCCTTTGGAAGGCAGGAACCTACCATGAAATCTAGGATTGTGTAAGACATTACAGCAGTGGCTTTACCAACATCATTGTGGGGTGAGATTGGAAAGGCAGAAGCCTATAAGATGCCTTTGTATGGCCCAGGCTAAGTAGACAGATTGGCCATGTTGGGTGCACAGTGATAGCAGCATCCTTGGAAGATGTTAGGGAAAGATCCTAGCTCAGCAGAATGACTGGTTTGCAGTGGAAGGGGGTCACCGGGCATCTGGGATCAGCCACAGCTCAATTCCAAACCCCAGGCTCCATCCTGCTGTGTCAGCTCTGTCTGAATGAATGCACCGGAATTGGCTACTGTAGCCTATGAAGGCTGATGTGTTCTCCAGATTTCACCACCGTTTTCAGTGAGGATAGCTGTCAGAACCATAATGGTACCAACTCTGGTGCCCTAGTGTCGTGCTAATGTGCAACGTCAGACAACATGCCTCAAATAAAATCACTGCCTTCTGTACAAGAGCCACCGGGCGGTACATGGTGTACTTAAAAGGGCTCTAGTTCACTGTCTCCCTAACAGGGAAAAGTTTGCTCAACTCCTGGCTCCCTGTGAGTCTGGAGCCAGCTACTGGTTCTTGCATGTAGGACAGTCAGAGGACGCCTGCTTAGCTAGGTTCTAGGACCTGATAGAGACTTGTGACTGTATGTGGGTTCTACTCTCCCTACAGGTGGTGGATGTGGCAAAGCTCATGAAAGCCTACATCAGCATGATTGTGAAAAAACGCTACAGTACCACACGCTCCGTGAGCAGCCAGGGCAGCTCCAGGTGAAGAAGAATGAGCCCATGTGTCTTTTAGATCTGAATGTGCCACTCTCTGCCAAGGCCAATGCCGGGTCCAGACCCAGCTTTGGGAACACAGCTGCTGCCCAGGCTTTTGGAAACCAGTCGTCAGAGGGAGGGTTCTTCAGGACCCCCTTCACCCCATCAGTTTCAGTGACCACATATTAACCTGTCAACCTTAACAATCTGCACAATTTCAAAAGCTTTAGTACTCATAGATGATACTTGCCTTAAGAAAGGGGAGAATACCACGCTGCCACCAAAGCAGCCAGAAGTGCCTTAACTTGCAGAATTGACCCTAATCGACCTTAACTGTGCTACTGGGGGGGACACGCTTTCCTCTTCTGGGGGAGTTTGCAGAGTTTGGCATCGATCCACTGATTATGCACTAACCTCCCTGCCTGATTTCCTGCATATGAGGGAAGGTGAGGGAGTGGGGAGGAGAGACAGAGCAGAAGGGGACTGCGTGTTGTAGTTGGAGCGCTGCTGGCAGCCTTCCTCATGGACATGTATTAACATTTTGCTTTGTTTCATTTAAGTGTCTGTGCTTGCCCGTGCATGCATATGTTCATACACTCAACACTTTAATCATTGTTTTGTGAGCATTAAACACAAAGGGAAGAGGATGTGCAATGGTGTAAACAGTCTGTCTGTATATTTTAATAGTTCAGAGTTATAGTCTCCGAGGTGGTTTTATTAACAGATCAGAATCCTGGATGTTCCTGTCTTTGCTGTATTTTGGAAAGAGACATTTTGACTGAGTTTTGTTTTACATGTAGCAAGGGCTGTGACCTGTGACTGCTGTATTACTAACAGGTCCGCAGCCCACAGAGGTAACTGTATTTATAAACCACTCTTAAACTGCTGGCTCCAGTGCTGTTTTTAGAACAATATGAAGTCATTTTGGAATCTTTTTATTTCTAAAAGTTAAGTTAATTGTTTTGTTTTCTTTGAAGGGTAGCTTGTATAATCACTCTGGATAGATTGCAGTTGTAACCATGTCGAATATGTGGGGGAAGCTGCTGCATTCCCAAAGTCTGTAACCCTCAAGCAGACCTTTAGAGGACTCTGGCAAGACAAGGCTTCAAAGAAATGTACACGTTGTTTCATCCCTAGTTCATACTGGTGACCTGAACACAGCACCTGTAAATAACAGCAGTTATGACCAGAAGAAAAAGAATCTGGACTTGGGCTTTTATTTTTATATGGGAAAACTATAAAGGTGGGCCAAGTGAGTCTACTCACAAAGAAAGAAAAATTACATTTGCCTTATCCCTTCTGGACAGCTATATGAAAGTGGTGGTTGTTGGCTCACAAAGTCTGACAATAAAAGACATTAGCTAATATGCTGTGTTTGCCTTATTTGAATAGTTTAACAGAGCTATGTAAGGTGTTTACTTTTACATACTTAGTTTTAGATTTTTAAATTTTTTATTTTATTGAGTTACTCAGCCATTCTTATAGAAGCTTCTGCTGTGCTCTGAGCCTTCTTCTCTGAACTCAGCCACCCTGCCTTGTCCCTCCTACCTGCCCCCTTTAGACAGCCTTGCTTTTCCTCTCATGGCCTCTGCACACGGACAGTTTTATGAGTCTATAGAGTCTGGAACCCACAAACAATATTTTTCTACAACTGACTTAATTCACAGGTTGTCTAAGTCGTGTCATTTTTCCTCAGATGACATAATCTCCTTCTTTATAGCTGAAAAAGATAATTTATTGTGTAAAAAAACACAATTTCTTTATTCATCCTCTGTTGATGGGCACCTAAATCTAGTAAAGCCTCTAAGGTGGAAAAGGTCTTCAGCTGTACATCTAAGAGAGGGTTAATACCTAGGCTATATAAAGAATTCAAACAGCTAAGCAAACTATTTAGACTTTTTTTTTTTCAGCTAAGCTCTACATAGATTAACATAATTCTGTGTCCTTTGCAAATTCCACTGAAGTAATGTTGATATTTTGCTTTTTTAATCCAAGCAGTAAGCTAACAGTGTATATACACTTAATAAATTATGATTAATTAATTTGCTATGGCTGATGTTGAACTTTGAGGTTTTCCTTTTCTAACTAGGAAGCTGATTAAATTTCTTCAGTGCTAAGCCCTATCACAAATCAGCAAGAGATCAAACTTCTAGGGATTATCAATTTTGTTATTTTCTTAAATGCCCTTTTTTTTCCATGAGGGAATGAAGAAAGGGAATGAAAAACTGGAAGGGAGAGTGTGGTGAGGAAAGTAAGAGAACTTTGAGCCAACATTTTTAAAAAAATGCAGATCTGTGATATTTACTGTAAAGATGGACCAGTCAATTGGAACAAACATCAAGAAACTCCCAAGACCAGCATGGCCAGGATTTCTAAGGTGATTCCTTCACTCTCCGTTCTGTGCCCTTCTTTCAATTGTCTCTTCCCGATGTATTCACCTCATAAGTATCAGGCTTAGTGCCAAACACATCACCATCTTCATCTGTCCATCATCATAGCAATGATGCAAGTTCTACTTTAGAGTGAGGGTACTGAGGTTTAAAGTAGGAATTACATAACTTGCTGTAACAGTTAGCTTTGCTGTGTAACAGATCATCCCCAACATCAGTGACTGTATTAATTGCTCTTTCAATTGTGACAACACATCTGACCAAAAAAAGATTTATATTGTTCACAGCTTGAAGGTATTATCCATGGTGCTAGAGTGAGGAAGCAGAGAGAGAAAAGATGCTTGGCTAGTTTTCCAGGCCAGGGAGTGTTAGGCATGTATAGTATTGGTCTTCCCACCTCACTTGACCTAATGAAGAAAGTCCCTCGCTGACATGGCCAGATGATATCAAACTGACAATATCAATCATTGCACTTGCTAAAGTAACCATCAGTTGAGTTGTGGCTCTCAGCTTTCCAAATGCTGCAACCCTTTAATACAGTTGTTCTTGTTGTGGTGACCCTCAAGCATAAAATTATTTTCGTTGCTACTACATAACTAATTTAGCTACTGTTATGATTCATAATGTAAATATCTTTTTTTTTTTTTTTTTTTGGTTTTTTCGAGACAGGGTTTCTCTGTGTAGCCCTGGCTGTCCTGGACTCAATTTGTACACCAGGCTGGCCTCGAACTCGCAAAGATCCGCCTGCCTCTGCCTCCCAAGTGCTGGGATTAAAGGCGTGCGCCACCACTGCCCGGCTAATATCTGTGTTTTCTGATGGTCTTAGGCAACTCCTGTGAAAAGGTTGTTCAACCTCCAAAGGGGTCTTGACCCACCAGTTGAGAACCATTGTTCTAGAAGCTTTTAGTCTGAACTGGGCCAGGTCTTGAGAAACCCAACCAAACAGGCAAGCCCTTTGGAAACCTAGATTCAAAATGTACCGGCTGCTACTTCTTCCATTCTTTCAGTCCAACAAAAGTGATGCTGTAGGGTAATTGAGAGGTAGGGATTTCTAATCTGTAAAGGCAGTTGTCATGAAATCACTCAGCAAGAGGGTGAGGGATTGTGGCCAGGTTGTTATTTACTACACACACTTCAAATTCACAGCATGGTGACAGATTGCAGATCCAGATTCCTTCCTTACAAACTACACTAAGTGGAAACATCTTCATTCTCTCTTGCCCTCCTGTATGGCTGCATCCATTCTAGGTGGACTGATCTGTCACTGTCCCATCACTAGCTTCCTGTCTCAGGCACACTTTCTGTGGAAGCCTGCATGTACCCACCACAAGTGTCTGTCTCCTTTCCAGTATCTCCTCTTAATCTCCCTTGTTTCTCTTGATTCTTCCCTATTCTCTTTACTGGTGACAACATGGTCCAGGGCCTAATGTTTTCTCTGAGAGGTACTTCCGCCTGACTGCTAACCAGCACCCAATAATCCATCACCCTCTCCACTTGCCTTTCAGTGATGAGTCACCCAGTGTTTTCCTTCAGAGAGGAAGTTTAGTTGCAGAATGTGTTTCCCAGGTTCATTTGCAGTCCTGTGCAGGAGGCAATTTTACATCCAGTTGCCGATTTTTGATACCTCTCACTCAAAAGGTGAAGTCTCATCCTCACAAGATTGTGCTAGCCACAGTGTTTACTCCTAGTGACTACAGTGATGTTGTGAAGGATGCTGCGTGGTTCACAAGCCGAGGTCGTAAAAACAGACGCCTCTGACTGCTTTTTCTCTTGGGTCACCATACTCTGAGATAGCAAGGAAGAGTCTCACTAATCTGAAGCTGCTACGATAGTTTAAGAAATATGTTTATAAAATAACTATAATAAATTTCAATAAACAATAACAATTTATTATAATAAATTAGTAAATGTGTTTTATATAATCTAAATATACATATTCAATAAATATAATAAAACATATTTCAATAAATAATATTATATATAGATGGTCCCATGTGTCAAAAAGATGTCTAAACTACCCAGGCTAAACATCTGGAGCTGCTTGATGCCCTATGTTAAAGCAGAAGAGACCTTGACTTTCACTGTCTTTCAGCCATCCTAGCTCCTGCTGTGGGAAACTTGCCCTGCTAGGATCTGTCCAAAGTGCAGTCATGAGCAAATTCAATAACGATTAAGTTTGTGGTACTTGGTTTCACAAGGTAGATAGCCAGGGCCTGTTCTAGTGCTACACACAAGGTATCATCAGGACAGCTCGCCTGTGGCCTAGGTGTGCTAGAGGAAGCAGAGGGGTCGCTGGAGGCCTGCTGGCCCTCTGGACGGTGACGATGGGGACCTGAAGAAAAGTGATGAAAGTATTGCTGGAAGATAGAAGGAGGGATACCTTTGTGACTCGGTAGAAAGTCCATCGGCAGGCTAACTGTGGCCTTTCACACTCCAGAGAAGGTGTTAAGAGTGTGCTTGACCTCTTTCGGCTGTTCATAGTAAAGAGACCGGCATAAGATTGAAAAGATAACTGTTGACTAGAAAGGAGCCAACTTGTGAAGTTCCTACTCACTCAGGTTCTTCTATTGATCTTAGAATGAATGAAGAAAGAGAATTAGATGAAAGATTACTATATGTCAGATGTGGTGGCTCACACCTTTAATCCCAGCACTTGGGAGGCAGAGGCAGGCAGGTCTCTGAGTTTGAGGCCAGTATGGTCTGCACCATAAGGTCCAGTTTTGATGGATAATTCCAAGTAGCTTCTGTCATATAAGAACATTTAATACCGGGCAGTGGTGGCGCACGCCTTTAATCCCAGCACTTGGGAGGCAGAGGCAGGCGGATCTTTGTGAGTTCGAGGCCAGCCTGGTCTACAAAGCAAGTCCAGGACAGCCAGAGCTGTTAAACAGAGAAACCCTGTCTCGAAAAACCAAAAAAACAAAAAAAAGAACATTTAATATCTGAAAGGAAATATAGGGAAAAAAATGTTACATCCTCTGCTGTGAAAACCCCTAACTGCTTTGTGTGCCACAGGCTGAGCTGAGCTGTGAGCATCTGACTCACAGGACCATGTACAACGAGGAGCAGGGGGACTGTGTGATGGCAGCTACTCATCACAGCAAAATATAGGTTACAGAGAGAAAGAACCCAAGTGCTATTAATACCGTCAGGAACCCAAAGCCTTGTAAGTCCTGCACTGAGAATCCTTCAGTGCTGGCTATAAAACATAACGAGAGATCACGTGGCTTCTTCAAGGCAACAGACTCATCCTTTCCTGATCAGAACAAGTTCCCATTCACTGGTAAGCTGCTAGGCATGCTCATTTTGCACCTCCTGCTGCTCTTCGATCTCATGTGCCCATCCCTGGACTCTCCCATGAGAAGGGTGCGTGGATTGCCAACTGATACCTGTGGCCAAGAGTGCCTTTCCTTATCCTATCCCACACAAATGATTTTTTTTTTTTTTTGTCATCTTGGTCTCACTTAAATGTCACTACCAGAGGGGCCCTTCTTCACCACCAAATATAGAATAGCAGGGTTTTCTTTTTCTCTTTTCAAAAATTTTTGTTGTGTTTTAAAATTATGTGTCTGTCTGCATGTGACTATGTGCACATGGGTGCAGGTGCCTGCAGTGTCCAGAAGAGGACGTTGAATCCCTTGGAGCTGGAATTACAGGTCGCTGTGAACCACCCAGTGTGGGTGCTGGGAATCAAATTCAGGTCCTCTGCAAGAACAATTGTTATCTTTTATTGTTTGTTTGTTTTTTTTTAAACAAGTTTCTATGTGTAGCCCTGGCTGGAACTAGCTCTGTAGACCTGCCTAGTCTTGAACTCAGAGATTTACCTGCCTCTACCTCTCCAGTGCTGAATTTAAGGAGTTTGGCACCACACCCAGCTCATCTCAGTTTCTGTCTTAAAGAATTCAGCAGAGAAAAACAGGCTATTTAAGCAGAGGTTTATTTAGGAAAGCAAAGCATCCACTCCAGACAGAGATTTGAGAAAGGCATCCTGAAAGAGGGTAGCAAACAAGGGTTTCTACACTGTGGATACTTTTTATGAATACTGAAGATGTACAGAATATTCATAGAGTAAGGTGGCACTTTTCCCCCTCTCAAACCATGGTAGACTAGATTTTCCTTCTAGGGTATTTCTTCCTATTCAAGAAATGACCAGTTCTCTCTCTGTCAACATTCCACAGTTGATGGTAGTTCTTTGTCTAGGGTTGAGGCCCCTCGAACTTTCCCAAGTCCCTGTTATTATGTCCCTCGGTATTTTGGTTTGCTCAGGTCTTGTTAGGCAGCCATGCTAATGACACTTCATGGATGTGGCCTCTGATGTTTCTGGGAGATCAAACTAATTTTAAATGAACATAAATCAAAATGAAAACTAATGTCTGAAGATAAATGAAATATGTGGGATTATTTCTTGCAGTAGTCCTATAATTAAAACTTACTGGATGTCATGTATATAATAAAGTGTTTGTGCGGTATTTATGTGGCAAACCTAATAATGTTTAGCATGTCCAAGAATCTGTGAGGAAGCAGTATATGGTTCCATGTAAATAATAATCATGTGAGCTTTGCTGGTTCTTCTGCCACAAAAGTTAGAAAAGCTTTTCTTTCATCTTCCTCAGTAGTGCAGTCCTCTTTACCTACTGCCCTGAGGTTTCTGTGATGCTTGGTCCCTTGTTTGCACACATACACACACACACACACACACACACACACACACACACACACACACACA
>CAJQZJ010035608.1:2028658-2039026 GCA_907164525.1 Lophiomys imhausi | reverse complement strand
CCTTCCTTCCTTCCTTCCTTCCTTCCTTCCTTCCTTCCTTCCTTCCTTCCTTCCTTCCTTCTGTTGTTCCTTTCTGTCTGTCTGCCTTTCTTTATCTTTCTTTCTCAGGATCAGTGTCTGACTATGAAGCCCAGGCTGTCTTTGAAATTACAGCTCTCTTGCCTGTCTGCAGAATGCTAGGATTACAGACATGCGCTACAATACCTAACACACTATTATATATTTAATGTGAGATAGGGTTGTGCTGTGGTGCCCAGGCTGGCCTCCAACGCCCTGGCTTGGGCAATCCTCCTACCAAGCTCCACATGTAGTTGGGCCTACCGGTGCAGATGTGCCACACAGGCTCCAACCCTCACTTCAAGTCCATGGCCAGAGTCTTCAGAAGCTTAGTAGCCCCACCACACTCATAGCATGTATCCATAGCGGATTCAGCTCTCATGGTATCCTGCACTCTCAAATCCCTGTCTCAAGACTCTCCATGTTTAAATCTTTGTACTTAGTCCATACTTCCATCAGCTTGAAAGCCCAAGGATCATCAGAAGCCCTTTGTATCTTTCTGTCACATGTCCCAGGTCCCCATACATTCCTGGGCCTTTCATGTTATTTAGATATGTTTCCCCTCCCTTCCACATAAGTGCTTTAAATCTAGTTTTCTTTCCATCTCTGCTTGGCTGTGTGTGGTGTGTGTGAGGCACAGTACATTAAAAAAAGAATGCATGATATTCTCTCCCAAATCCTCACATTCAATTCAGATATTGGGCAGTATCCTTGATCCAGAACTTGTCTCCTCACCAGTGACCCAAACAGCCTTTTAAAGATGAAAGTTAGATGACGTCACTTGCAGAAAACCTGTCTGCTAGTTGAGGTGTCCCCTCGAGTGACTTGTGTGTTGAAGATTAGTGCAGCAGTGTTCAGAGGCGTGGCTTTGGCAGAAGCAGATGATGGGGGCTGGAACTCATCAGTGGAGCTATGTGTTGATGGATTATAGGCATTATGGGGAAGTGGTGGGAATTCAGAAGTGGGATCTAGTTGGAGGAGGTAGGTCAGTAGGATGTGCTCTCAAAGGCATAGGCAGCAGGCCCTTCCTGTTAACCTGGCCACTTCTTGACCACCCTTCACAATGCTGTGCTGTCTGTACAGTTCAGAAACAATGACTGTAGCTGACTTCAGACTGAAGTCAGCCCAGATTAAAGTTGGGTCTTCCCACATTAAAAGATCTGATTTAAAAGTGAGTCTTAGCCAGGCATGGTGGCACATGCCTTTAATCCTAGCACTCAGGAGGCAGAGGCAGGCGGATCTCTGCAAGTTCAAGGCCAGCCAGGAATACACAGAGAATCCCTGTCTCGAAAAAAACCAAAAAATAAAAAATAAAAATTAAAAAAATTTTTAAAAAGTTAAAAGTGGGTCTTCCCACTTCAAATGATTTAATTAAGAAAAACATCTCTCAACAAGCTTATTAAATATTTCTTTGCTGATCAAAAAAAAAAAAGAAAAGAAAAACATCTTCAGCAGGTGTACCCAGCTCCTGGTTTTAGTTAATTCCAGATGGACTCAGGTTGATGACCAAGAATACCCATCACACTCTTTAAACTCTGGCTCAGAAGCATTCATTGTTGCAAATTCTTGGTGATACTTTTTGGTATAAAATGGTAAACGTCTTTCCATCAACCTCGTGTAACTTATTGAACTTAGCACATTCGTCTGTATTTACACAAGGGTTCCTGATGCCCGTGAATGAACACTCCTCCTAGTGTTCATTTATTTCCTATTAGCCACTCTAAATGTGTTTGTTGAGTCCATCTTTCCAGTTTGATTCTGTACTCATTGATGGCAGGGAATTTATTCATCTCTGTGTTACTTCCCTTCCAGGGTCTTGGGCAGAGTTGAAGCTCAATTTTTAAAAATGGAATTTAAGAAATGAGCTTTGGTTCTCGGAGAAGGTAAACACTTCATTTCCCCCAGTCACAATGATCTTAAGCAACCGTTCACAGGAGGAGAAATTGCTGTCACGTATGGGCAGTGTTTTGGGGAACAGGAAGTAAAAGAAAATGATTTAATTTTTTTTAGAACTACTCTATTTCCTATTCTCTCAATCTTCTGAAAAACACTTTTTTGGGGTTGTTTTGAGAAGTTCCAAATCCACATTAAAGTAGGCATTTCTAGACTGACACAATGAACCCCCTCATACCTTCACATACATATACCAACATCTTTCCACAATAGCTTTCTTATCCCCATCTACCCACATACACAGACTTCCCATTTCTTTTTGCTGACCTCCTAGCATTTGATCCCTGCCTGCATCTTGCCTCATTTAAAAAGAAAAATGATGTTGTTTTACAGCTGGTTAGAATCATTATTATGCCAAAAAGAGTCAGTATTAATTCCATAAAATCATCTCAAATACTGTCTGGACTCAGATTTCCCCAATTGTCCTCTGAATAACCTTCACTGCACCTATTATCTTGACTGGGAACCCAATCAAGTTTCTCACAGTGATCTGACTTTTTTGTCTCCCTATATGCTTTGCAATATTGTCATTTGACCCTGAAAACCCGGCCCAGTTAACCTGCAAAATGCCCACTTCCTGGATTCCTACTGTGCTTTCTGGTGCTACGATAAAACACAGGACAAACAGCTTGGGGTAGGAAGAGGTTTTATTGGCTTATACCTCCAAGTCGTATCCCACTATTGTGGGGAGTCAGGGCAGGAACTCAAGCAGGAACCTTGAGACAGAAGTTGCAGCACAGACAGTGGAAAATGTTGCTCACTGCCTTCTCCTAGGCTCATGCTCAGTTTTCCTTCTTATATGGCCCAGACCAACCTGCCCAGGATGGCTCTTCCCCTGAGTGGCGTGAACCCTCTTCCATCAACTAGCAAACAAGAAAATTCCCCATGACATGGCCACAGGCCAGACCCATGAAGGCAATTCTTCAATTGACGCTCCCTCATCCCAGGTATCTCTAGTTTGTGTCAAGTCAGCAAAAAACACGAAGGAGCACATTGTTGTTCTCTACATCAGGATTTGATGCAGGTGAAATGCTTCCAGGATATTTTGTCCTGAGGTGCCCTTCCCCTGACATCTTCAGGTCAGGAATGTAAGAGTCAGATTGTCCTACTGCTGGTGGTGCCAGCATGACAGCACACAGACACAGTGGGTCCTGGCAGATTTCCTCAATGTAAAGGCCACGTTGCCTTTGGAATTAACAAGTAACTTGTGAGGTCATGGGAATATCCTTTTCCCTGTGTTCGTCTTCTCAATGGGTTATGTGATTCATTAATTATCACAGCCAAAATAAATTATTACATACAGAGTTACAAAATGGTGTAAAATTTAATCTATATATTTAGTATATTCCAGTTGCCAGATTTGCCCTGTTTGTTTAGAATTATTCTAGAACCATAATTTTTTTTTTCTTTTTTTTTGGTTTTTCGAGACAGGGTTTCTCTGTGTAACCTTGGCTGTCCTGGACTCACTTTGTAGACCAGGCTGGCCTCGAACTCACAAAGATCCGCCTGCCTCTGCCTCCCAAGTGCTGGGATTAAAGGCGTGCGCCACCACCGCCCGGCTCATAATTTTTTTTTAAAGTCAGTGTATTATAGTCACTTAACAGGATTCTTTTTTATCCTCAAAACTTTGGATCTCAGGTCAGTGAGATCCCTTCCGACCTGGGTTCTGTATCCTTGACAAGAATTATTATGGTCTCTGTGAGGATGCCTCTGCCTTCTGGCATCCAAGATGTTTCCAATGAGACTGAGCATCATCATGTAAAGCACTCTGGTTCTCTTTGGCAGTCAGTAATATTCAGAACACAGCATCTAGTCCATAAGTGAGCTCATTGCTGTGGATTTATTATTGCTTTTTCAGCAGACAAAGAATGTTAGACCACCACCCTTTACTCATTTTCAAATCCTGCCCCATAGGGTGCTCCACATCTCCTCAGTCCATGCTGTAGCTCTCTTCCACTGGAAACCTTCCTCAGTTCAGAGCTAAAGGAACTCTCAAGGCACTGTTTAGGGGCTACTCTGTGAAGGCCAAGTTTCTCACTGGAAGGGGCATCCGGGAAAACAAGGGTCCAATCTCCTTCTGAGCCTTCTAGGATATACCCAGGCTATAAGATCTTCCAAGTCTGCCCTCAAGGATGGGCAGACTTTTATAATAGTGACAAAGTCCAAACACACACTGTGCCCTGATTCTTAAGAGGCCTTCTGTGGTCTTCCTTCCAATGGCTTCTAGGCCATCTCTACTGGAGAATTAGTTAAGGGCAGGGTGACCTTTGCAGTTTTTGCTATGAAGATGACCTACTTCCTACCCAGACTTCCCAAGCCCAGTACCTTTGGCAAAGGCATCTCCTTAGCTCTTGCCTATGAGTTAAGTGCCCTGTAGAGTACTGTGGCTAACCTGTGCCCAGGAGGGAAGACTGGTTTCCCTTTCTGACTCTTCACACTGTCCCCATTGGCTGCAATGAGCTCAGTTCTCCCTACAGCAGCCTTCGATGCTGTATTCTCTTATTGTAAAGTATCAAGGAGAATGGTCTCAGAGAGGCTGTTGCAACAAAAGCTCTTGCACTCTGTTGAGTCTGACATACCTAAGTTTTCAAAATGCTTCCTATTTCTAGGTCTGTTCAAATGTGGAGAAAAATGACATTTCTAGGCAAGGAGCACTTCCACCCATTCACTGTCTTTTCCTTTTTTTACTGGACACCATTGTGGTGAGTTCTGTAAAAGGGACCAGCAGAGTCCCAAGTGAGATAGATGCCAATGACTTGCATTGGTTGCCTAGGAAAACCAGCTGCCCACTCCTGGAGAGCTTGAGGGTCAGTGAGAAGGGACTTTGAGAAGGAACCACTGAGGCTTCAAGTGAATCTCATCTTCCTTGAGAAAAGAGAAAGGCCTTCAGGACTATAGACAGGTAGACAGGAGTGAAACCCCAAGGCCAAATTTGGGCGACAAATTTGCTCAGTACAGTGGAGTATCTGGTTTAGAGAGGGAAGGGCAAGGACTGAGGGTACAAGTAGGGCAGTTCAGCATTATGAAAGAGCAAGAAGTCTGTGCTCTGTCTTCCTTCTCCTCTCCAGCATAAAACATTTCCATCTCTCGGAAGTTCCTAAGCGCTGAGAGTGAGAGCAGTGCAGCCCTGTATTCATAGGAAAGTCTTTCATCGACCTGAACTGACTTCATGAGCTGCTAGATAGCCCTGGGGTAGGGGCTGGTAGCCAGAGGAAGTGGCCATGTGACTAGTGTGCTACACTTAGACCCCGGGAGAAAACAAGAGTAGAGATGGGGTTACACACCAATAAACCAATGGTTTCATCACACACGCCTACCTTCTGGAACCTCAATAAGAACTTCTAAATGAATTACAGGGAGGTTTATTGTTGGGGAAAGTCTAATAACATTGTTTGTGATAGGCTGCGTTCAATGCTGAGATCTGGTTACCGCCCCTTCTGAGGCATTCTCTTGGTTAATAAAAGTCACTTATGGCCAATTACCTGGGCAGGAAGAGTATAGGAAGGCTGGACTTCCTGAGATTAGAACAGGAACCCTGAGCACACACAGAGAATCCCTCTCTTTCTGCCGGGAGATACAGAAGGAGACAGATGTCTTTGAGAACACTGGAAGGTAATCACAGGCACATGTTGGTTTGGGATTAGGTGATCCGGGTTAATTGAGAGTAGCTAATTGAGAATCTGCCCAGCTAGGGGCTAAGCGATAAAACATTAAAAGGTCTTGGTGCATTTAATTATTGGGGAAAACACTGCTGTAGCTTATAGGCCCTCAGTCCAAGCAGTCCCAGGCCGTTGGCCTTCCAGACTCCCGGACTCTCCTTGAACCCAGGCGAATCTCCTGCCAAGCTGCTGGTAATTCTACATGCCTAATATAACAACTTATATTAGTTAACAGAGTTTAGGTCACAGGTGGTGTAGGCCACCCTTGGTCCTGGGGATCTTTCCCCAGGACAAATCAGGCAGCAAGTTAAGGCACACGGGCCAGGCCACCCGCTCCTCTACCAAGTCGCCGGCTGCTCCACTGGTTTAATCTTACATACTTATACTTTAATATACTATAATCTTTATACTTACTAATAACTACAATAATTAATTAAATTGCAGTTTAAGTTTATGGTTGGTGTACAAATGCTATTTTGTGCCAAGACAATGGCACACACCAACTCTCCAGTGGGATAAGAAGCTCCTATTTAGGGTAGCTTGAGACCTTGCCCTCTGAACTCCATTTATGTCCCTTACATCCTTTATAATGAGCTGGTAACAGTAACTGAAATGGGTTCCGGTTCTGAGAGCCATCCCAGAAACTTGTCAAACCAGCGGTGTGGGCTGTAGGAATCCCTGGTTTATAGGTGATAAGTCAGAAGTACAGCAAGCCAAGGATTTGTATTAGCCTACAAAATGGGGCAGTCTTAAGGACTGTGTGATCAATTCATGGGCACTAACTAACTGGTGGTAAGCATCAGATGTCCCATGTTGACAGCTGGTATGAAATACCCACATTTTGATGTCAGAGGTGTTTTGAGTATGACAGTTTGAAAATCCCACATTTTGATGTTAGACATATTGTAAGCTAATAGCTTGGTGGTGGAGAGAGAAGGCATCAGATTTTAGTGAAATGACCTGCAAGGCTGTGAACCATGAACAACATAGACTCTTTTTTTTTTTTTTTTGGTTTTTCGAGACAGGGTTTCTCTGTGTAACAGCTCTGGTTGTCCTGGTCTCGCTTTTGTAGACCAGGCTGGCCTCGAACTCACAGAGATCCGCCTGCCTCTGCCTCCCAAGTGCTGGGATTAAAGGCGTGCGCCACCACCGCCCGGCTACAACATAGACTCTTAATACTAATTTTCAACGGTACAGAAAGCAGTTGAATCTTGTTCCAGCCCTTTAGTTAACACTGACTGTGCATTTATTCTTGGCTTATGGTGACATACATGTACACGTTTCACAGTGAAACTGCAGGCCAGGCAGGTATCAAGCCAAATACATACCTTAAAGGATTGTTCACAGGATGTAACTTTCATAGCTTTTTCATTATGTTCCATGAAACTAATTTTAGCACGCAAAATACCCCAGGAGACTGGAGGCCTGATTCTGAGACCTGAATATGAAGAAAATGACACCTTAATTTTGCTTTGGGCGAGAGAAGCTGAATTGGAGTTCCTGAGAGCTTAGGAGACTGGTGTCTTGATTCTGTTACTTTTCTGACAGAAGCCAAAGAAAAACAGCAACAGCAAAGAAACTCACCATCTTGAGAAAGTCCACTGCCGACAAGACAAAACTTTGGTAACAGAGTCAACATTTTCTTCTCTCTGATGTTTATCTGAAAGTCTTTGCACATACAGCAGTTCCTTGGTTTGTAAAGGGGTTAAATGTGGGTAAACCTCTTCAGTTCATGAACAAGGTAGTTCATGCTCAGCCTACTGTACATCCTGGTTCATGCACAGCACACTGGATGGACCATCTTGGCGATTTCCTTCACGAAAATGCAGTGCCTGGAAGGTGTAGCAATAGATGGCTTTCCACTCTCAGAGCACAACACTGCATACTGTTGGAAAAAGTAATCAATTTAAATTGAGGAAGTGCAAACAGAGACTATTAGCACATGCTCCATGCAGTCACACTGGCTGGCCAGTGCCTCTGAATTTAACTTGATCATCACACCAGGCTCTCTTACACGATATTCCATGTGCCTGTATCAGTGTCTTTGTCCAGATGCCTGCTGGTCTCTGATCTACAGCCACTGTGTACATTCATATGACATTTCCAAAACCTATCCCAAATGAAACCACCTCCCTCCTAAAGCAGTCACTTTTTTCTTCCAATATCATAGCTACTTTTCCATTGCTGTGATAAAATACTATGACCAAGAAAACATATGAAAGAAAGCTTTGAACTGGGACTCAGGGTCCCAGAGGGTAGTACAGTCTATGGCCAACATGAAGTGTGGTAGCAAGCAGGCATGGTGCCTGGAGAAGTACCTGAGAGCTTACAACTAATCCATAACCATGAGGTAGGGAGAGAAAGAGGGAGAGAGGGAGAGACCAAGAAAGGGAGGGGGGAGAGAGGGAGGGAGAGAGAGAGGGAGGGAAGGGAGGAAGGAGACAGAGAGAAACAGAGACAGAGACACAAACAGAGAGACAGACAAACAGACAGAGCTCACTTGTGAAGGGTGTGTGCTTTTGAAACCTCAAGGCTACCTTAGTGACACACCTCCCTCAAAAAGGCTATATTTCCAGATCCTTCCAGACACACACTTTTAACCAACTTTGGACCAAGCATTCAAATTTTCAAGCCTATGGGAGGCATTCTCATTCAAACCACCACTCATCTTAGTGAAAGACTAAAAAAAGAAAAACAAAAGAACTCCTATGGTGTCCTGCCTCTGCCAATGACTCCCCATTGCTCTCAGGACAAAACAGAAGCTCTAGTGTAACATGGAAGGTATGTGCCAGTCTCCTGTTCTCCCACCCTGTCCTCTAGCTCAGAAATCCTCATGCTCTCCTCTGATGGCTGACTGATTCTTCCATGGTCCATCTCCCTGCTTCAGGCTCTGCATCCTTTGTGCTGCAGGAATCACAATGGCCATAGAGGCCTGTTTCATCTGCTCACAGGCAATCTTTAAGCTATGTTCAGTGAACAGTGGTTGAAGAAATAATGACCAACACAGAAATTCAACAATTCAACAAAGGAAGGACCAAAAAATGCCCCCCAAACTAAATCCAAAGGACAACGAACTAAAACAACAACAAAACATAACAAAAACAGGCTCTAGACTGAAGCAGTGGGTAGCTACTAACTCAGGAGTAACTGACAGAGTGCTGGAAAGGGACCAGAAGGTAACACAGCCCCCCCCGCCCTCCTGTGTGTGTGTGTCTGTGTGTGCACGTGCACACTGTGTGTTGTGTGGTTGGGGATAAACAGATACATACTTGGGAGGTGCACTCACATTTTGGTGTGTTAGAACTTAACTATATACCTCTGTATTAGTTACTTTTCTGTTGCTGGAACAAAACACATGGTCAAGGCAACTTACAGAAGAGTTGATTTTCACTGTTCCAGGAGGTTAGCATCCATATGGGTGAGCCAAGCTATGGTATCAGGAGCAGGAAGCTGGGGGTGCCCATTTTGAACCACAAGGAGGAAGCAGAGAGGGCTAGCTTGAAATTGTATGAATATTTAAACTCTCAAAGCCTGTCTCCAGTGATACACTTCCTCCAACAAGACCACACTTCCTGAGGCTCCCTAAACATCACCTAATTAGCTGGGGATCAAGCATTCAGATGCCCTGAGACTATAAAGGAGGGCCTTCTGATAGAATCACTGGCTTTGTAAGAAGAGGATGACAGTGGGACTGGAGAGGTGGCTCAGAGGTTAAGAGCACTGGCTGTTCTTCCCAAGGTCCTGAGTTCAATTCCCAGCAACCACATGGTGGCTCACAGCCATCTACATTGAGATCTGCCCGGGCATACATGTAGAGCAAATATTGTATACATAATAAATAAACAAAAAATTAAAAAAAAGAAGAGGATGACAGACTACAGATGGTATGTATGTTCCCTTCCCCTCTCTTGTGTTCTGTGACCCTCTACTATCAGATAATGCAACTAGAAGGCACTTGGCGGATGCTCTTGGATGCTCTGATTCGAGAACTATGAAACAAATAAACCATTGTTCTTTATAAACTACCAGGCTTCAGGTATTTTGTTACAACAGCAGATGATGGCCTGACAGCGTGGCCCCAGTTATTAGTTTTTATTATTTAATTCTTTATCTTTTTTTTTTTTTTTTGGTTTTTCGAGACAGGGTTTCTCTGAATATCTCTGGCTGTCCTGGACTCGCTTTGTAGACCAGGCTGGCCTCGTTAATTCTTTATCTTTACAATTAGTGTGTGTATGTGTGTGCTTGGTGTGTGTGTCTGTGTATGTGTGTGTGATTGGTGTGTGTGTGTGTGTGTGTGTAGGCATGTACAAGCACATATGTACACATGCAGGGAGGTGGGAGGGTAGCTTTCAGGAGTCAGTTCTCTTTTTCTGCCACATGGATCTCACAGATGAAATAGTTATCAGGGTTAGTAGCATGCATCTTACCTTGTTGAGGCATCTCATTATCCCCACACTTCTATTTAATAAGTTATTTTGAAGCCTTAAAAAAAAAACCCATTCTGGACATTGAGTGATGGCTCAGTGGTTAAGAGCCTGCACTGCTCTTGCGGAGGATCTGATCAGCTTCCTGGCACCATGTGAGGTGACTCACAACCATCTGAAGTTCCAGAAGATCTGACACCCTTTTGGTTACTACCAGTGCTTACAATAACACACACACACACACACACACACACACACACACACACACACACACA
>CAJQZJ010035608.1:2013638-2028648 GCA_907164525.1 Lophiomys imhausi | reverse complement strand
ACACACACACACACACACACACACACACACACACACACACACACACACACAATACATATTTTAAAAATAAAATTCTTTAAAGAAAAATCCCTTTTGGAAGACAGGACAGTGGCCTTGTTAGCTGAAAAGTGACTTGCAAGAATAGACAGTGGAACCACTAAGTACTGATTAATGGAGAACCATCAAATTTGGGCACAGAGTTCCCTTCTTTTAGTTTCCAGTGAGGCCAGAAGGAAAGGGTCTGGAAGATAGCAGGACCCAGCTCTGCCCCTCTCCCTTTGAGGTGCTAACAAGGGGATTCAGAGCAGCTGATAAGGCATCATCAGGCACAAAAAATCTTTAAACTAAACACCTAGGAATTAAATAATTTTGACATTGATGAGAAAGATGAACTACAGACCAAAGAAAGTATAGCTACCTTGGACAGAAGATTCCAGGGTTACTCAAGAAATATGGAGTTCAGAGTAGCCTTTCAAATCTGAACAAGCAGTATCATAGGACAAATGATCACCAATGGGAAGTTGGGAAGTTTCTTACTGCACAAGGACATCTACAGAAGGAGCTAATCTAAGTGAAGCTCAACCTGTGGTTTGTTTTCTAAGCTGCATTCCCTGCTATGGGACTGTATCTGCTCAGAGTTAGGGGTGCCTTCCTAATTTGCATAAAGTCACTGCATGCATGTGCAGTGGTCCTGAGAAAGTTTTTGCATTGCTATGTACACAAGATCTGCAGCTATGACCTGTTTTTGGACAGAAAAGAAAAATATCTCTCTTTGGTGTTAGGTAGTGATACCCAAAGTGGGTACCCCAATAGGTGTCTAAGAGGCCAGCTCTTCACCTGAGGTTGTTTGTTTGTGGTAAACAGATCCCTTAGGAAAAGCTGGTCAGACAGACACTTCTGGCTCAGCTAGTCTTGTTTTCACAAGCACCGCAACATTCAGGTGGACATGGAAAGTGAATTACTTTTGTGATTCAGGCACTAGAGTAGGAAATGGCGTCAGAAAAGGCTTTGAGGTGGGAGTTATTGTTACTGTTAGGTGAAGTTCTTATTGATCTGTGCTTAGAGTGAGCTATTGGGGGTTTTGGTTCAGTGACTAAAAATGTACAGGAAGTCAGGAAGAAAGAATAGAAACCATGGTGAAGAAGAGAAGGATAGAAAGGCTTGGAAAAATGGTAACGCACCAGAGTTCTACCTGCAGGATGATGATACATAAAACATGTACAATGCCTCCTTTTTTTCTTGAGAACTGTGGACTCACTGCAGGATTCCAAAGGGAAAGTGGAAAATACAATAACAACCCCCCCCCCAAACCAAAACAACAGTCTTGCTGGTGTGTTTCCAGCTCTTCTGCAGCTCAGCTTGATTTTGCCAGATGAGGCTCTGTATATGGGCAGTTATTTATTCATTGTTTTCTGTTACAAATTTTCTACCTATGTTTAGAAGATAAAGACAAGTGGTCTCCAAGAGTCCCTGTGTGCTTTGTGTTACTCTTTTCAGGACCTGTTATTTTTGGATCTCTTCTTTCTTTCCATCCAGTAGCTACAATTTTTTTCCTTCCTCTGATTTTTTTTTGGGGGGTGAGTACCTTCCTGGTTTCCTTTCCCTTTTCTGATATATTGATATATATTGTCTAATTGTGTAGCCCATTAGTATTCATGACTATGTTCCCAACAAACATCAAGGTCAAAATCAGAAAGAAATTTTAAATAGTAAAAACAAAAACCAACCAACCAAACAAAAAACCCCACAACAACAAAAACCAAACCAAAATAAAGGAAAAAAAAAAAAAGAAAGCCCCACAAGACTTATTTTTAATTATTTATTTATTTTGAGTAAGGTCTCACTGTGTAGCTCTGGCTAGACTGGAGCTCCCCATGTAGACCAGGTTGCCTTGAACTCCCAGAAGTCTTCCAGCTTCTGTTTCTGCCTCTGCCTCCCAAGTTGATTTAAACTGTGGGATTAAAACTGTGGGCCACCACCCCAGCAGCACAGTGGTTTCAAACATCAAAGTTGTTGCAAGGAAGGAACAAGATTTATTACTTCCACCCAACATTAGCTTTCTGTGCTCAGAACTGAATAATTGCTCAGGCATCACAAAGAGAATTAGGCAAAGGATAACTACCCAGTAGTGCCAAGCTATGAATCTCCCACTGGTGTCTGCTCCCTTACTGCAAATTTTCAGTAATTATTAGAGGTCAGAGGTAGAGAAGAATGTAGGACAAGAGCAATTAACCCAGTCTTTGCCTGAGCAGCCTTTTCTTCATAGTTATTTGGGGAGAGGGGGAAGAAAACCCTCCAGAAAGCAGAATTGTTCCGGAAAGATTTATCATTAAAGGGAGACAATGAAGACGGACTGAAAAGCACCGTAGCAAGCAGAGCTTAGCTTTTTGGTGACCCCCCCTTCCCAGCAGCTCTTACTGCATCCACAGATCCTAACAAAAATCCTTAGAATTTAGGGGGAGGAGGAATGTAAGGAATTTTGTGAACTTGTTTTTGAAAGTTTATCAATACCGGGTTTTGGGACCACAGGGGTAACAGTTCTGGAATCCCACTGCCCTGCATTCTCAGCTCAGGTCTGCATCAAGTGGTTAACAAAGCCCAAATTACACCAAAGAGCATCTTAATCTACCCAAAGCTCCTCTAACAAGGCCAAGAAGGTCCCGAATTGGACAAAGCTGTTTTGGGGGCCAGCGACTGATTTGTTCTCACACTGCCTTTTCATTGCTTCCAGGACCTCTTTGCAGGGAGTCGTCACCTGGATGCCCCTAAAAAATGCAAGTTGTCACCAATGGGTAACTGAATGTCTTTGAAGAAAACAAGGACTGATTTCTATCTGGAACCCATCTAGGGCTTTTCTCCTGATGAATTCTCAACAGAAAGCATTGCTCCCTCTGCCCACTCCCTGTGTCCTGCTCTGGACTTCACAAGTCAGGACAGATGCCATCTACATTCCAAGCCCTTCTGAAACCTGATTCTGGATGCAGTTTAAAGGAGGAATCTCTTGGCATTGAGAATTTCCATTACTCCAATTGTCAATTCTAAGTGATACCTTTTGGATTGTGAACCTCTTGCAGGTGGAAGCCACATCCACAGGACCTAGCAATGCACAAACCTTTGTGTGAGCCCTAGACATATGATCACTTCAAACACAACATACGTTCAGAAAACTGCCCACATCTAGCCTGCAATGTATAGACAAATGTTTGCATACATAGACACAGAGGTAGATACTGGCCACCTAGATGAGCATTACAAACTTTAACCCAGGGGCTCCCTTGAGGCAATGGTCTCTCATTGCTTTGGGAATGTACCACATTTATTCCATGAATGCAGGCTGGATATAGAGCATGGCCCACAGCATGCCACGTAACCTGATGCATCAACTCTCAGGACTGAAGGGTATTTCATCCTAGAGAAATCAACAGAGACTGGACAAGCACAACCATCCTTTCCTCTCTCCTACACTCCTCCACCTCTGAGGCCCCCTTGTGACATGGAGAACAGATCCAATGAAGTAACCACCTCCAAAGCTTGATACACTAGCTGAGTGGGATCACGGGACACCCTCTGGCTTCTCTGACTCCTGATCAAGCTCATTGTCACTCTGTCAGCAAAGAACTACTCTTAGCCAACAGCTCACTTAACCAGAATTGTCTTCACCAGCGCGTATCCTAAAGACTGGTCCTCACTCCTAAAATCAGGGGGCCAGACCAGAGGTCCTTCCTCGACTCCGAATGTGTTTTTCTTCCTTTCCCATGTCAGCGTTTGTATCTGACACAGTTAGGCTGGGTGTATCTGCAAGGGACTTGGAAGGGGCATGCTGAGTCTTGAGTGCTGAAATACATGGCCTGGAGCACCCGGATATTTTTTTCAATACTGAAGGATGGACCAGTGCCTGCAGTGGCTGGAGCGTGGGAATACTCCACCTTTCCCCTTTTAAAACCCAAAGCCCAGACTCCCCGTGAGTTGAGTCCTCTACCTGGCCTCCTCAAGCTGGAAGGGAAAAGGGAGTATTTTCCGCTGGTCCCCAGCTCCCCAGGGACGCCGCCCAGCTCGCACCCACCGAGCCAAATGCAGGATGTGTAGCCAGGCCCAGGGCGGCCCCGCCCCTGAACGAACTTGACCGCACCCTCTTCCCCGGCGCGGCCAGGCCTGACGTCACAAGGCACCCAGCCACCCGCACCCCGCGGTGCGCACCCGGTGCCCCTGCTGCTGTCCGGGCGCTCGCCGCCAAGGCGCGCGCGTGCCCGCCCGCCCGCCCGCCCGACCGCTCGCGTCCCTCCCCGTCCCGGTCCCCGTCACCGTCCCCATCCCCGTCCCCGCCTGCAGAGCACCGCTGCTGCTGAAGATGGCGAGCCCGGCGCCCGAGGAGCACGCTACACAAGGATGCCCGGCCCCGGCTACGGAGGAGCAGGCGCCGCGGCCCGGGGTTCCCGGGGAGGAGGTGGCGCGGGACTCGGGGCCGGAGGGCTCGGGGCCGCAGGTGGAGGAGGCCGCGAGCAAGGTGGCCGCCGCCCTGACCTGGCTGCTCGGGGAGCCGGTGCTGTGGCTGGGCTGCCGCGCCGACGAGCTCCTGAGCTGGAAGAGGCCGCTGCGCAGCCTGCTCGCCTTCCTGGCTGCCAACCTGCTGTTCTGGTGAGCGAGCTCTCGGGCTGGATGGGGGCGCCCCGGAGGGCAGGTGACCTTGGGGCGCCCAGGGCCGGATGTGGCCTGGCTGGGGTGAGCTGGGGCTCTGAGGTGGAAGTGACAGCCCTGTCCCACTTGCTTGGTCACCTGTCTGAAACAGGTAGTCACCCGCTTCAACTTTCCGCCAGGCGCACTTCCCAGTGAGTGGCTGTCACCCTCGCTGTGGGTGTCCAGGGAGAGGTAGTGGTCAGCTGACCCACGTGGCCCTGTATCTAGGGATGTTCCAGAGCTCTTGAAAACTTTGGCCCTGCTATTGTCAACTCGCTGGTCTTGACCTGTATGTACTTCTAAGTATGGGGGTACAGAGGCCCTTGAGATTGAATTAATTTTTGGACCAATAGAGGCGTATCTGGACCAGTTTAGGTACACTCTAAACACTGCTGTCTTTATCAACCACCAGAGATGGGCAGTGAATGATTTGTTTTTCCTTCCCCTGGAGGGTAGGGTTTACTGTCTTTGCTCCCAGATGAGAAAGCAGGAGGTAAACAAACAGGTGGATTAGGCACATCGCCCCGCCCCAAGGTTGCAAGGGGTTGGGGAGGGGGGTAGTAATTTCAGGCGAACCCCAGAGGGAATAATGTTCTTTGAATAGCCCCCAATCAACAAGTTTGTCTCACCAGAAAGTGTTCTGCCTAGGTAAGCATCAGGGAGTGTCTGGCTTCATCCCCGAAGGATGTGCCCTATCATCAGGTAGTTCACCAAGGGAGGAGAAAACCCTTCTTTGTTTGTTAAGTGTTTTCATAACAGACATGACCCTCGCAGAGCGGAATAAGCAGTTTTACTAACAGATACCTATTTACAAGACATAGATTTCTTAACCCCAAAGTTGGGAAATAAATAAATGCACAAGAAAGACATAACCTGTTATTTCTCTAGATTAACTTGAGCAACGTGATGGGTTTTCTTCAGATCCCTGCTAGTCCTGGTTTACTCTGAAAACGAGCCTTGTCTTGTGACTGTCTGTGGATGTTAATTAACCTTGGGACTCTCAACTACTGCTGTTTCTGGAGTTTATCCCAACTCTCTATCCTGTTGTAAAGTTACCTGAAACCTTAAGTAAAGAGGTCTCATTATATTATGCTGAGCTAAACTGGGCAGGAAACCGAATGTTAGGGCTGTGTCTCATTTATTTACCAATAAGCAGAATGTTTTACTTTTTTTGTTTTAAGTTTTATTTACTTAAAAACACCACAGTTTCAAAGTTTGACGGTACAAAAATGTAAACACTTTGAAAATCTTTCTCCTTTGAAAAATCTCTTTCCCACGCTCATCCCCAGCTTCTCAGCTTCCTCCCAGAGGGCACTAGGGCTGCTAGCTCTCTGTGAGAGGGTAGGGGTGGGTGTGGGTGGGTAGGGTGGTTTTTTTTTTTTTTTTCAAATAGCTCCTTTTCCGGCTTAGGCACTATGTGTGTGCTGTGTAGACTGTGGGCTATTTTCCTTTAATGGTGAGTGACTTGTTGAGAGCTTGTTTTTCCAATGCATAGAATTCCAATGTAAGACACCTTAATGTGTCCAACCTGCCTCCTAAGGAGACTCAGCCATAGCTTCCAGCATGTGCATTTGAAGTGTTCTAGTCTTGTAAATTGTACCACTTTGTATATATGAAAATCTTTTAAAGGATGAGTCCCACAAATGAGGCTCTGGGTCAGAGGGTGTGTGCCTTGTCATTTTAATGTCTACCTCTGTACTGCACGTATTATCATATATTGTCATTGAGGTTCTGTTAGATTATTTGCTCACCAACAGTGAGTGTGACTGAATGCTCCTCTATACTCTTGCCAAGAAGATTTTGAAAAAAATTTAATATTGTAAATCTAGTAGGTGGAAAGGGTATTTTGGTATGATTTAAATTTGCATTTGTCTGAGATTGATTTTTTTTTTCTGTTCAAGGACACTGTATTTATATTTTCTCTGCAGTACCTATTTATCTATAACAACTCTGGACTATTTCTTCACTTTAGACATTCATCTTTTTGTTTTGTCTTGTTTTGTTTTTAAGGGTTTCTATGTGTAGCACAGACCAGGCTAACCTTGAACTCCCAGAGCTCCATCTGCCCCTGAGGGCTGGGGTCACAGGCATGCGCCACCATGCCCGGCGACATTGATCTTCTTATTGATATACTGCAGTTCTTTTTATATGACCGATTTTCGCATAATTAAAGAGTTGCAAATATTTTTCCTATGATGTATTCTTGTGTGTGTGTGTGTGTGTGTGTGTGTGTGTGTGTGTGTGTGTGCATCAAAGGGGGCACTGTGTGGGAGTTTGTGTGTGTTCTGGTCCACATCTATATGTGTGCCTGTAGTAGAGGCTAGAGGCTGTCTTTAATTGCTCTCATTACTTTTTTTCAACAGGCTTTCTCACTAAACCTGAAGCTCATAAATATGGCTCTATTGGTTGGTCACTGAGCCTCAAGGAACTGCCTGTCTCTAGCCGGAGGAGTTGTAGACACATGGTACCACTCCTGGCTTTTCTGTGGTACTAGGGGTCTGAACTAAGATCCTCATGGTTGTGTGGCAAGCACATTCCTGACTGAGCCACCTCTCTAGCCTCCCTATGAGATATTCTTTCAGAACAACTGTTGGGAGTATTTTTTTGTATAAATAATTACAAATATATTTGATATTTTTCATGAGTATTGTCTCTCATCCATGTTATTTATCACTCAGATGGGAAGACAGAGAGTGGCCAGACATTAAACCTGGTTAGAATCTTATTTGCTTTCTTTTTCCTGTTTGTGGTAGCTGGATTCCATGCATGCATTTCTTCTGACAGATAATCACCCTGCTCTCAGAATTCTGAAGCAATTGCTGTTTTTGTGTTTTAATCCACTGTACTTTATGGCTCCTTTATTAATGCCATAACTTTAAAACTTTTCCCTTATTTGTTTCTCTGGAGTTGAACTATGCTTTTCTTTTTAAGTCTAAAACTTAAAAATAAAAAGCTAGTTTATTTCTTCTCAAATTATCTGATCTTTGTTTTCATTCCCTCTTTCCATTTCTTTTTCTTTTATTGTTTTTGGTTTTTCAAGACAGGGTTTCTCTGTGTTGCCTGGCTGTCCTGGAATTTGCTCTGCAGACTAGGCTGGCCTAGAATTCAGAGATCCACCTGAGTCTGCCTCCTGAGTACTGAGATTAAAGGCATGTGCCACCACTGTCCTATTTTTTGTTTGTTTATTTTTAAATAAAAACAGGTTATTACTCTGTTTCTCAACTGGTCTCAAACTCTTGACAATCTTCCTGCCTCAGCTTCCTAAGTACTAAGACTAAAGGTGTGAGTCATCATTACTGGTTATAGATGAACTCATTTGGTTCTTTAATATTCTGTGTCCCAGGAGTGCTAAAGCTTTTGTTCTCTATGAGAAAAAAGAAGTCAATATGTTAAAGATATAATAGGCTATCGAATGAGGGAGGCCCTGTCTCAAAAACAGACAAAAGAAAACCCAAACCTTAACATAAGCAGTCGGCTAGCTCATTTATTGTTGGTGCTGCTGTTCCATGCTTGTGGAAGTTAACTTTGTAAATATACAGCTTGCACGATTTAACACTTAGTACTAGTAATTGCTTTCAGGATTTTGAATTTGACTTAGAAAAATTTTGACGAGCTGCCCGTGGTCCGCAATAGTAGTGGTGTGTATTGGAAAACAGAGATTGAAACAGGTGCCCGAGAGTTGGATTACATCCAGTATGCATTGAGCAAGCTTCATGGAAGGATGGAGGAAGGATAATTCACTTTGCCATGGTCTGGGTGGGGCAGAATCGCTGTGGATGTGAGAGACTCAGGGTCTTCGTGGACAAGTGTCTTACTAAGGAATATACCGAATGAAAGAAAGGCTTCTTAAAGGCACACACAATATTTCATCTACAGCTCAATCAGGCAGAGAAGAGCACCAAGGGGACTACTTGTAGTTGAGGTTGGCTTGGTGCTGTGGAGATGTAGTTGGGGTCCAGTGCTTCCCAGAAATGCTATGTTTAGGGTTTGAACTTTAATGCTTTTATTAATAAATGCAATAAAAATATCCCATGAAATATGCATAAATATTAAAATGGATAAACAAAGTGGTGCTCATCTGTTCCCACCATGAAAGCTACATGCGGTGAAGATAAACACTGTGTGCAGGAGAAAGCAGAATGAATGTTACAAGTGTAGTTTGGGATAAAAGAAGCACGAAGTGACAGGCATGACTTTTGGGTCCCATGATGTTGCCGACTGACTTAATTTACAGTTCGAAGATGTGTGAAAATAAACCAGACTGATCTAAGGACATACACACACACAGGGGATAAAACCACAGACATAGCACATGTATTCTTATTATTACATACTTATAAAAAATGCTAGTGTGTGAAGAAATGTCAAAAATAGATCTTTAGTCATGTTGTGGAGAAGTATGATTAAATGTAGACTGCGTATACTGCCAGTCTCCAGAATCAAGGTTTCCACAATGGAAACAAATTGGGCCACAGTTTGGCAGTCCTGGGACTATACAAGGCTTCAGAATGTATAGTCTTACTCATTTAACTTACAAGGAACAAATTTTCAAAACATTTTCTTAATTTCTAAAATGACTAACATAACTTCATAATTCAAAAGATTAAAAAGCAGAAAAGGATAAATATTTTCAAACTCTCTCCCATTGTGCCTGGCATCCAGCCTTCTCACAAGGGCAGCTAGGGTTTCAGTTTTTGTTTGTTTGTTTTTTTCCAAGACAGGTTTTCTCTGTGTAACAGCCCTGGAACTCATACTGTAGATCAGGCTGGCCTTGAACTCATGGGGATCCGCCTACCTCTGCCTCCTAAGTGCTGGGATTAAAGGTGTGTTTCACTAAGGCCCAGCAGGGTTTCAGTTTTAAAAACAACCTTGAAATTTGAAGTGAACATAGTGAAACAGAAATGACAGTTTACTTTTTAAAAGATATGTTTTAATTTCTAATTGTCTCTGTGTATGTGTGTGTGTGTGTGTGTGTGTGTGTGTGTGTGTGTGTGTGTGTAGGGGTTGTATGTGCATTTGAATACATGTGCCTGTGGAGGTCAGAGGTCACTGGGTCCCTAGAGCTTGGGGTACCGGAGGTTGTGAGCCACCTTATGTATGTGCTGGGAACTAAACTCAAGTCTTCTGCATTGGCTACAAGTGCTCTTAATTACTGACCCATATCTCCAACTGAGTATTTTGGATTTTAAAGAATCAATTTTTTAAATTCACACTAAAAAGAAGATATTGTATGTATATAGTTAAATATATACATGTGTGCATTCGTGTGTGTGTGTGTGTGTGTGTGTGTGTGTACATATCTATGTGATCACAATGGCAATCAAGATTTAAAGTATCCTATCAACTTGTATCTTAGTTACTTTTCTTTTGCTGTGGCAACACACCATGGCCAAGGCGACTTATAAAAGAAAGCATTTAGTTTGGGGCTAACTGTTCCAGAGGGTTAGAGTCCATGACCACCATGGTGTTGAGTGTGGTAGCAGGCAGGCAGACACAGAGCCATAGCTGAGAAATTACATCTGATTCCCAAGCACGAGGCAGAGAGAACACACTGGAACTGACTTAGGCCTTTGAAACTTCAAAGCCCACTCCCAGTGACACACGCCCTCCAACAAGGCCAGACCTCCTAATTCTTCCCAAATAGTTTTATCAACAGTGGCCCAAGCATTTAAATATGAGCCCATGGAGGCCATTCTAATTCCAACCACCACAACTTGAAAGGGTATTTTTGGTCCATTTCCTCTCAGTCCTCACTTCAGGGTCTGATCTCCTTTAACATGAGGCCAGTTATTTTTTCTAAAATTCCATAATAATGATAGTATATGGCGTGCTGTCTTTTGTGTCTGACCTCACTGAGTTTGCATCAAGTTTTAAGCTTCATTCCTGCTACAAACATCAGTTATTTGTTTTGTTTTTGTTTTTGAAGACAGGGTTTCTCTGTGTAGCCCTGACTGTCCGGGAACTAGCTCTACAGACCAGGCTGGCCTTGAACTCAGAGATCTGTCGGGCTCTGCCTCCTGAGTAATGGGATTAAAATTGTCCGGCATGTTTATTCTTTTTTTTTTTTTAATTTTTAATTGGCGAATGCTATGCTGCTTTGGAGGAGTGTGCCACAAATGGCTTCTGCATTTGCAAGCTGATATTCATATAGAGAATTTTCATGTTTGCTTATTATTATTCACTATTACTAGGGCTACTAGAAATCTCAGTACAAGTCTGGGTGTGACACTTTGTTTTTTGGTAATGGGGAGTAGTAATTGATAATCTAGATCTGTTATAAGCTCATGATAGTGACCCTGCATGAATAAGGAATGAACAAAATGCTCATCTTACAAGTCTCCTTGCTGGCCATGATTCTGAAATATAGTAACTATTGATGTGGCCCCTCTTTTGAGTCACATGCCTCTCCCTGCAGCTTCAAAAGCAGCTATGATCAGCCTTTGAACTCACTGCTAGTGGCCAGGACATCTGAAAGTCTGTGTGGAGGGGTTTTCCTTCATGTCTAGCATTATGTGAACATATTTCCTCCCACATGTGGAACTATCAGAAGACAGTGAGTTGGTATTCTTGAGATAGCTACACAAAGACAGACCTTGCAGGGGACTTTGGGCCTTTTGACTTTGGGCCCATTCTGGAATGCTGGTGGGACCCACCACGTCCTTGGAGTGCGGTTGATTCAGAAAGTGGCACCCCCCCCCACACACACACACATACACACTTGGTGTCAAACACGTTCTTTCTCCTGCTCTGATGGTTCCTTCAGCTTGCAAGTGGGTCAGGACCCAGGGAGAGTGAACATTTACTAGCAGCAGCATTTTCTGCTGTTCAGCCATGCAAATACCCAAGCCCTCTCCAAGCCTACCGAATCAGAATCCTGTGGTTGGGATGGAGATGCCTGGGGCCTCTCCAGCTCTCCAGGTGACTGGATACACTCTCATGGTTGACATCCAGCTAGTACACTTTCTTACCTTGAACTAAGGGCTGCATCTTGGTGATAGCTACAGTCACCAGCGTCCAAGTCCCACCCATAACAGAAAACTACAGCATTAGTGGCTTGTCAAAGTTTAGTGATTATAATTATTGTAAAAGATCTTCGCATTTGGCACCTCATTTACATCTTATTTCTTATGCATATATTATCCTCATTTTACACAAAAGGAAACTGAGGCCCATTGAAGTGAACAGAAACACCAAGGAGAACTTCCCTAAGTACTGTTCAATAGAGTATTTACCATGAGGGAAGTTATTCTGAGCTTGCCTTGGACATTGCAGTGACCAGTAGGTTCTTGGGACTGTTGAGCACCTGACATATTGATAGGACAACAGTTTTCAACCTGTGGGTTGTGACAGCCCTTTCACAGGGGCCACTTAAGACCATCGGAAAACACAGATATTTATATTACAATTCATAACAGTAGCAAAATAACAGTTATGAGGTTACAATGAAATAATTTTATGGTTGGGGGTCACCACGTGAGGAACTGTTATTAAAGGGTCACAGCATTAGGAAGGTAGAGAACCACTGGGCTAGAGTGACTCAGTGCTTTTCTTATATGTGCTGTATCCGCATGTGCCTTTCTTTCTCTCTCTTTCTGTGTGTGTACCATGTATTCACCTGGGAGGCTATGTGTGGAGGCCAGGAGTCAACATTGGCTATCATCTTCCTCTAGCACTCTCTTAGTTTTTGAGACAGGGTCTCGCTGAACCTGGAGCTTGTCATTTCAGTTAGGCTGGGTGTTGCTGAGTCCTTAGGATCTGCCCTCTAGCACTGGGGTTGCAGGCAGACACCACCACACCTGGCTTGTTCTGTGGGTGCCAGTGATCTGAACTCTGGTCCTTATGCTTGTATAGCAAACAGTCTTCTGAGCTGTCTCTTCATCTCCTTTATAAATGAATTTTGAATTATATTTAGTTTAAACGTAAAGCATCCCATATGGTTAGTGGCTAGTCCTGTTAGACACACGTTTCTTGATGATAGGTATAAGGATGAGTCATGAAGCATGCCCATTTTCATAGATTCAGTATTCTCTCTACTCCAATGCTCTAAAGAATGCCACGAGGAAACTCGGGTCTTATTCTCTAGTATTACAGAATTACAGTTAGTGATTCTAGGAGAGAATGTAGACACAATGGTTGCTTCTGCATCAGTAGGAATTATTTCTCAGGTTTTTAATGGGTCTGGTCCAAATTCTTGCTCATCTCTTGTGATGGTTTGAAAAAGAAATATTCCTCATAGTCTCAAACATTTGAATATTTGGTCCCCAATTGACAGTGCTGTTTGAGAGACTTGAGAGGTGTGACCTTGTTGGAGAAGATATGTCACTGGGGGCTGGCTTTGAGAGTTTGAAGATCTGTGCCATTTCAGGGTTGCCCTCTCTGCTTCTTGCCTGTGGTTCAAGATGTGAGCCCTCAGCTTCCCACTCCTGCTGCCATGCCTTCACGCCACTAAGAGAGACTCTAACACTTGGCACATATGCCCACCCAAATAAACTCTTCTGTAAGTTGCCTTGGTTGTGGTGTTTTATCACAACCGTAGAAGGAATAATCACATTTCTCTTTGACCTGGGTTACTAGACGACACAGCTGAGCATATGTTTGGTCTGGTGCTGGGTCCAGGAATGGGGCAGAAGTCCGAGACTACTCTTACCCGGAGAGCTTTCCTTCTCCTGGGGACAGCATGGCTGGTTCACCGTTTTGAGCCAGACAGTACATCCTGGTTCTGAGTTGCATGCTGGTCTCTAGGACTTCATAGCTTAGGGCAAAGTGCAGATCTGGGTAGTTTGGCAATGCCAGTGAAAGCTTTGTGCAGTGTGTTTTATAGGTTTAAATGAAGGAGTCCAATTTTAAGAGCAAGGTTAATGCCAAGAGCTTTTGACATCAGGTAAACAAGTAGTAAAGGAGGAGTGAGCGCTAGGTGCTCTCAGCCTAGGGAGACTTACCTGGGGGCAGGGATGAGACTGGGGGAATTGGAAGTGTAATATGGGATACCTAAACCAGTAGAGGATCCGAAAGGGAGATGTTCAGAAGATGTGATGGTGCTAGAAAAGATGGATAGTCTTCCTCTGGTCCCAGTAGGATAGAGCTGGCTTGAAAAGGGCCTTCAAAGTAGAAAGGACTCAGTCCATTAAAAACAGCTAAGGCCCTTTCGATATTGAGCCTTCAGCAGATGTTTCCTGAGCAAGGCTTCCTGATGGACAGACACAGTGGCTCTTTGTGAAGCTTGCTCTCAGCCTCACTGCTCAGTACCAGCAAAAGCAGGGCCGATCTCAGCAGATAGGTGTTTATTCTTTAAACCAGTCGGGATGGCTGTGGCAGCTGGGAACCTCAGGGCCACCTTTTCAGGCAGCTTCAGTGATTTTTGTGCAGATTTAGGTAATCTCTTTATCCCAGCTCCATTTGGCGTGTCTGCCTTTTCGTCTTGTTCTGTGCACAAACATTCTCGGGCTGCTCAGTCGATCCAAATGAGTACAAGTAAATGAGGTGCGGCATTGTTCCTGCTGCTGGGAACAGAATGATGATGGAGACCCAGTCTGATCCCTGGGGTTGAGGATGAGGAGGGAAAGAAGATAGTGAGTATAAGACAGGTTATGCCATGAGTGTTGAACTGCCACACAGGAGCCAGGAAGAAGCAGCAGGAATTTTCAGTTAGTGGATGAAGAGATGCCATTCTTTTAAAGTGTCCCCTAAAGACTCAAAAACTGGAAGTGTAATCCTCAAATTCATTGTCGTGGATCTATAAGTGGAAACGTTAAGAGGTGGTAATTAGGGTTAGGTCAGGTCATGGGGCAAGACCCCAGAAAGAAAGCCCAGAATTGGTGTGCTTGCTCTGTCATATTATGATGCAGCAAGAGGTCCTTGCCTGATGATGACATCATGTTCCTGGACCTCCCAGGCATCAGAAGCATATCCCAGCAATATCTTACCCTTCAAAATTCTCCTATCTATGGTTACTCAGTTAAGAGCAGCAAAGTAGACCAAGACAAGAAGGGTATTGGGATTGAGAGGGGTAGAAGACACAGGTGGATCAGTATGTAAAGAGTGAATTGAACTACTATTATGTGACTGCTGAGTTAATTTATGGAAACACAGAACACAGCAGCAGTCATGAGTTTCTTCATATAGAGAAAGGGACAGAGAGAGACGGAGGTGGTTTTCTGTGCTGGCTGGAAGGAGAAAGTCTGGGAAGGCAGTTTATGAAGAGGTTGTTACTGGATCATGCAATATCCCCACTCACAGCACTAGGGATTGAGCCTAGCTGCTCCAGCACACACACACACACACACACACACCACACACACACACACACACACACACACACACACACACACACACACAC
>CAJQZJ010035608.1:1985149-2013628 GCA_907164525.1 Lophiomys imhausi | reverse complement strand
ACACACACACACACACACACACACACACACACACACACACACACACAATCTCAATTAGTTGCCCAGGGTGGCAGTGAACTTGTTTGTGTTCATCCAACCTTAGTGCTTAACTGGCTGGGATTAAAAGCCTTGTGCCACCAGGCCTGGCACGTTCCTCCTTTTCTCTAGGGACAGAAAATGTTTCAATGGCTTAGAACATTATGATGTCATTCTACCAGATTATGCCCATCAGCTTTTTATTTGCTCTTCCATATGAATTAGAGGAGCAAGAGCCAGAAAGATGGGATCCAGCTAGGATACCACTGCAGAGTGCTTTATTGTGGGAGGGCTGAATGAAGGTGGTTTCAGTGTGGGTGGGAGAGAGGAAACAGATTCAGGCAAAACCGAGGGTAAAAACTGGGAGGACTGATTTATTTGGTGGTGGGAAGTGGCTTAGATGTCCCCAGTATGTGAGAAGTGGCTGGGGATGTCAGTAATCAATTTGAGGGTCATTGAGGGTACGCACCATGTTAGGGCCGTGGAGAAGGAGGGATTCTGTCCAGTTTGGGGGATTTTGAGTTTGGTGGGCCTGTGACCTCCCAGACAGATTACTCACAGAGGTTCTGCGGTCAGATCCACAGAGTAATGTTCAGGGTTTGGGCTGAGTGGAAGAGCATAGCATGTTGCGGTTTAGTTCTTGCAGATTTCTGAGCATGTGGAATTTCTGGGGAGCATTTGTTGGGAATGATGGGAGGGGAAGGTGCTGAGGAAGAAAGTGTTACCAAGTTGGATGACTTGAAGAAGCATCCTGTGGAGAGGAACATTTTGGGGTTGTCCTAGGCTTACATTGCTCCTGAGTCACCAACAGAGGCCAGAGGTGAGGAGAGTGATCACTTGCCTTCCTTAGCCTCCCTGGCCTGTTCAGCCTCACTGTCCACAGAGAGCTGAGGTTGCCAGACCCCACTTGAAGGGCAGGTAGGATTCTCTCCCTCATTTTATCTTCTCCTTGCTACAGTGGCATGGTTCTGTATTCCTGGGCCCCTGTGTGATTTGATCTCAGACCATCTCTTGACTTGGTCATGGGGGTAGGGGGGAGTTCCAGTGGCCTAAGAAATCCTTTCCCTCTCCTACCTCTGAATGCTTCTGTCCTCTCCAGTTCACACACTGAGGCAGATCCTAGGTAGTAACAGGAAGAGTTGGGGATTTTGGAAGGCCACTGGGTCACTGAAGGAAGAGGTTTGGTGAGTGGGATTAGCGGCCTTACAAAAGGGGCCCCAGGGGGCACGTTCTCTTCTTCTACCATGTGGGGACATGGCAAGAAGGTGCTCCTCACAAACCAGGAAGTATCTTCCTCTAGGATGTTCAAATTGGTGACTTAAATGCTGCAGACTTTATGGCTTTCTTTGCTTAGCAGCCCATGCCAACCAAGACTCCTGATTCAATGCTTAGTAAAAAACAGCATGCCCTACATCCCTGCAACCTTTCTATGTAGCCCTAGCACTCTCAGCTCATTTATTCTGCAAACTCCTGGAGATGTCTACGGGGGTGCTCTGAACCATAGTGGAGTTTGTATGGAAGAGGATAATGGATGAAGATCTGTGAGGAGGAGAACCGAAGGGGCTGAGTTAGAAGATTCCTTTTCCTCTGGTGGTAAGACAGGGTAGAGACAGGTGTGCTCAAGGGGAGACTGTTAGGAACACCTTGAGTTCATTATACCTTTTTGTTTTGTTTTTGTTTTTTGAAGACAGGGTTTCTCTGTGTATTCTTGGCTGTCCTAAACTCACTTTGTAGACCAGGCTAGCCTTGAAGTCACAGAGATCCACCTGCCTCTGCCTCCTGAGTGCTGGGATTAAAGGGGTGTACCACCACACCTGGCAATTAGACAGCTGTGAACTGCCATGTGAGTGCTGAGATTTGAACCTGAGTCCTTTGGAAGAACAGCCAGTGTTCTTAACTGCTGAGCTATCTCTTCAGCTCCTCATTACACCTTTGATTTTGAATTAACTTTTGGTTGTTGTGTGTTCAGAAATACGTTACTATTGCCAGATTTTTTAGGACCCTCATGTTCAGTCACACAGCCAGCCCCCAGTTTAAGAATCTTAGAAGGCAAAGTCCGCTCACTCCCCTCCCCCCACCCGTTGGAAAGAAAGCCCAGGTGTCTCCCACATTGCTTGCTTTTCCTATCAAGCTTCTAGAGAAGGAAATTGAGTTGTTTTTTTTTTTTTTTTTCTAGCACCCTCAGCGGGCTTTATTCCCACAAGGATCCCGACTCCTACAGAGGTTCCCTCCCCCACATAGACCACCCCACCTTGACAGAGGCTCCTACCCTCACAGAGGGCCTCACCCCACAGAAGCAACCTTTGTTTTCTGCTTCAGGCCTCAGTTATCCAGGCTGGTTACATTTTTTTTTAGTTGAGTGACCCAGTTTCATCATATTTTACTTCCTTTTTGTATTTGCCCTTTTGACCCAGAAATGGTTCTTTGTGTACAGTCAAAATGTCATGTGGACACCTGCTGGTCCAGATGCCTTTGTGGCTCTGTGGGGCAGGGTGGGGGTGTTTGAGGTGCTGGCTTGGATGACACTGCCTTTCAGGAGGATGTTGGGGACACCATGGGTGGAGTTGGCCGGTTGGGCTGCAGTGCAGGTGTCTGTATTGACAGGGCACAAGATGGTGTCCAGAGATGTGTGTCAACATACCCCTCCCTGGGCCAGGTCGCTATGCTGCTGTTAGCTTCCCAAAGATCACTCTGGCCTGCTTCAAGTTTCTGCCATGTCTCCATCTTCCTTGCCCAGCCTGTTCTTTGTCACCAGGCTTCACGGCCACTTCCTCATAGTAGATGTTTCTGGCCACCTGATCTAGGGTTTGCCCCTTACATTCATGTAGTTTCTGTTGTTTAAGCAAAATGCCCATAACTGGGTATTTATAAAGAACAGGATTTTTTTTTTGTTTTGTTTTGAAATAGGGTCTTAATATGTAGCCATGGGTGGCTTGGAACTCACTGTGTAGGACAGGTTGGCCTCAAACTCACAGAGATCCACCTGCTTCAGCCACCCGGAGTGCTGAGATTAAATGTGTGCACCACCATACCTGACAATATCATGGATTTACTGATTTACATTCTGGAGTCTGGGAAGTGTAAGAATCTGACAAATGCCACAGAACATGGTAGAGGGAGGAAAGGCAAGAAAAAGGAAGAACAACAGAGAAGAGGGGTCCATATTTACTTTAATTAGGAGCCTAGACCTGTGATAACCAACTACACCCCAGATAGCAACACTAACATTCACAAGGGTGGAGCCCTTGACCCGAATCAGTGCTATTGCCCCGTCTTGCGACACTGCTGCATGGGAACTAAGTTGCCAGCATTTGAATGTTGAGGTGCACATTTGAACAATAACATCTATGAATTTCTTTCTCTTTTTTTTTTTGCAAAAGAAAACTGCTTATAATATTTATGTGTGATTTACTAATAAACTAAACTTTCCAAAAACATATTTTATAGAATTCCCAAATGCTTCAGAAATTAGCCTGGTGATCAAAGTTGTTTGAAGTTAACTTAAGGTCATATTTAACAACCAAGGTAAATATGAACCTGGAGAAGTACTTTCTTTAATCTAAATGATAGTACATAAAACCCAGCATACATTAGAATTGAATATATCATCAACTGTTAGCGAGGCTCCTGCCTCTGATGTGTTAAACTGGTAGATAGGATATAGAATTTATACTGAAAATTAGATTTGACCTCAGGAGTAATTTCAGAGGGCTGTCTATACTTTAGAGCAATACCCTGCACTAGAGCACTAAGAAGCCATGTTTGTGTTCAAACATGGGTGCAGAAGGTTGCCATGCAGAATTTAAATAAGTGCTCTCTCTTCCTCACCCTGTACCAAACTCAGATGACTGGGTTAAGAAGTGCCTATTTCCTTTGAAGATATTTTTTTTTCAATCAAATATAACTTTACTTAGGAAAAACACACATCCATTAAGATTTCGTTGGTCCTAGTTGCTGATTTTATAGTTCATTTTTATAAAATATATCAATAGTATTTATGATCTTTCAATAGGTGTGTTAGAAATAGATTTGGGCAAAAGAAGTTGAGACCAATTAGCCTGGAACTTACCTGGAATTGACCTCACAGCAATCCTCCTGCCCCAGCCTGGTAAACATCTATGGATTTCAATTTTAGCTTGCTTCTAGTCTTCAGAGAATTTGTTAAAATTTGAAGGCATTTTATTTATTTCTCTGTGTGCTTTTTTTTCCTAAGTCTTAGAGACAGAATTGCAAATTCTGTCAACTTGACTTAGATCAAAGACAAAATAAAAATGCACTGACACAGGATATGGAGACTAATAAATATAAAAATCAACTCTATCACAAACACACACACACACACCCCACGTGAACACCCCGACACACACACAGGGGTATGTATATTCATGTAAACAGATGTTTATGCCTGTATATAGACACACACTGATAGATACTTGCACATATACACATACATGTACATACACAGACACATGCAACCGCACATACAGATGTGTACACACAGACACATGCACACATGCATAACACAGGTCAACACACATTTACACAGATGCACATGCACCATACAGATATATGCACAGATACACACAGACAAACATGCACCTTTTCTATCAGCTAACTTCACTGGACTTGGCGTAAGACTGTGACCATCTTTTGCTTTACTTCACTTTCCCTGTCCTCTTTCTTTCAGCTCCCACATGCTTAGCTATTCTTAGACGTTCCTAATATTCCTATGATAATCTTAAAACACTACATCTTGACTTAGCAGTCGAAGGGAGACCCAGGCTGCATTGGGGATCGGGAGAGTAGGGGGTCCCATTTCTTCTGGAGAATAGCGTAAGTGCTGGTTTTCTCTAAGGTCTTTGTTTTTTTCCACATAAACTCTTCCTGCTCTGCTTTCACTGTGATCATTCATATCACAGTTTTTGTTTAAATCATTTCTGGTGGAGCTAAGTAGATGTGTTTATACTTCTTTTCTGTGTGTCTGTGTGTGTGTGTGCATGTTCATGTGAGTGAGTGCGTGTGGATGTGCACATGTATGTGTGGAGACCAGAGGATACCCTTGCGTGTCATTTCTCTGGAGCTCTTTCTGTCTTGTTTTCTGAAACAGGTTTCTCACTGGCTTGTAGCTCAAAACTCACTGAGTAGTAGTCTGGGTTGAATGGCCTTGGAACTCCAGCTCTCCCTCTCCATGGCTGAAATTCTAAGTACACACCACGGCACCCCACCCACCCTGACATATTTTAAGTGAGTTCTGCTGGTTGAACTCCGATCCTCGCCCACGTCGGACAAGTGCTGTGCAGCCCTTTACTTCTTAGACAAGTCTGCATTGCCGTTGCTGTTAACATTGTTGTCTAGTTGATCTTTTAAAGTCTCCAGCATACTTGGAGAATTCCTTCAGATGAAGAGTGAGTATCTGGGTGTCAGGTCAGATGTGTTGGCTTTTCTACTGTCTCCACACTCCAACTCCCCTTGGAGTCAGCCCTTGCCTCCCGACTGGTAAGGGACTCTTTGAGGGATGGACCTTGAGGTCTCTTGTTCCGATCTTGTCTGATGATTCCCTAGTGGTCCCCTAAATATGCTGTCCACTGAGGATATCAATGTCTTTCTCTCTTTTGTTCTCGACTATGTTAGGGCCTCTTACTGGATTCTAGCTGCAGCTGGGGATCGGGAGAAGGTCAGAGTCCTCAGTGGTGGCCATGTTTCTTCCCCACAACCTCCTCCCCCCAGAGTACTGACAGTGGTTTAAGACTTCCCTGTGCTTGTTTGTTCAAAGTTCTTTTTTTTTTTTTTCTGTTTGTTTCTCCCTGGACTGAATTTATTCTTGGTGCTCTCCTTTGCTCCTGGAGCACGTGTTCTCCAGCTTTGAGAGAGCACAAAGGAACTACATGTGTGCAGAAATTATGTTTAGCCCAGCCTTGTTGATTGTAACTTGATTTAGAATTCTGGGTCAAAAACAAGTTTCCTTTTGAACTGGAAGCATCTCTCTCTCTCTTTCTCTTTCTCTCTCTCTCTTTCTGAATGTGTGTGTCTGTGTGTGGGCACACACTTCTGTGAGTTGAACCCCAGATTTTGCATGTGCTGGGCAAGTTTTCTGTAACTGAGCTTCACTACACTCCTCCCATGGGTATTTCAACTTGGGCAGGTCTTGGCATGGTGCCCCAGAGTTCTAATGCTCATGGCATTCCTGCTTCAGCTTCCCAGGTTGCAGAGATTAGAGGCCTGAGACATGAACCTGACCAGGTTTGCATCTAAATAGATTGACAGTGCTGGATTTCTTTCTTTCTTTCTTTTTTTAAATTGAGTTTATTTATTCATTTTACATCCAGATCATATGGGTCCCTCCTCCCTTCCTTTGGGTCCTGCCCTCTTGCCCTCTTGCCTCCTTCCCCCTTCCCCCCTCCCCTTTACTTCAGAAAAGGGGAGCCCCCTCCTGCCCTGTACCATCCCACCCCAGCACATGGAGTCTCATCAGGACTGAGCACATCCTTTTCCAGGAGGCCATGCACTGCAGTCCAGTTAGGGGGATGTGGTCAAACAACAGGCATCTGTGTCCCTATCAGAGACATCCCCTGCTCCACTTGCTAGGGACCTACATGACAACCAAGCTGCCCATCAGTTACATACATGTATGGAAGCCTAGGTCCAATTCATGCATGCTCTTTGATTGGTCTCTGTGAGTTCCCAATGACTAGGTTAGTTGTCTCTGTTGGTCTTCTTGTGGAATTCTTGTCCCTTCTGGGTCTTTCTGTCTTTCCCTCCATTCTTCCACCAGACACCCTGTTTGGTAGTGAGTCTCAGCCTCTGCTTGGGTCCTCTGCTGCAGGGAGGTTCTCAGAGGACAGCTTTGCTGTGCTCCTGTCTCTAAGCATGGCAGAGTATCATTAATAGTGATAAGGGTTGTCTCTCTCTCATGGGGTAGGTCTCAGGTTGGGTCCGTCATTGATCGGACATTTTCAAAATTTCTGGTATATCTTTATCCATGCACTTCTTGTATAAAGGGTGACTTTTGGGTTGGATTTCTTTTTTTTAAAATACTTTATTTTTTTTTCTTCAAGATACATCTCAGTCACAAACCCCTCCCTATTCCCCCTTCCTATCCCGCCCTTCCACCCTCTTCCCCCAGAAGTTTCCCCTTTCAGTCCAACAGATGGTTCCTTCTCTTATAACAGTGAATACTATACAAAACAACAGATATAAATATGCCACATTTATGAGAGTTAAATGGCCCAGTATACCTTCCCAATGTCCAGTTTATACATATTTGGCCCCTGACTTTAACATTCTACTATCTAACCATCTCCATGAGTTTAAAGGTCTATATCTGATTCAACATTCATACTAACTTGCAACAAACTTTTAAGAGTATCTTCTTAGATCTATAACACCCTCTTGATTCCTAAATAGCTCTAAATTTAACTATGAGACTCTAGCTGTCTATTCTTCAACCACCTCAGAGACCTGAGAGGGATAAATATATCTGCTTATATAGGAAGTGCAGGGCCTGCAGCTTCCAAAACTAAGAAAAGACATACCAGTGACTGCCTGGACAGTTCCCATTTTCTCTCCATACATTTCTGCATCAGTCTTCAGCCTTTGGGTCCTGTTTCTATGACAGACATTTGTTGTAGAGCAGGGATTATGAAGGACTTACCTACCCTGTCTTGGCAGAGTTAGGCTGTCGACTTCCCTGCTACCAAGTTTTGTCATTTTTGGACAGCAGTCTGTCTGCAGTTGGAGCAAGGGTTTTTTTCATGCCAAGAGATAGGCTTGCCACTAATTCAACCATCTTACAGTGGAGGTTCTTCGATGCTTATCTTCTACTTGGAGTAGAATAGGGGGTGCTGTCAGGAGCTGATATGTCTCGATATCAAAAAAAAGAAAATCTTAATTTAAGATAACATCTTTGAATGCCATATTCTGCAGATCTCTTGGGGTTTTTGAAGATGCCCTATCCATCTCTTGTATTTAGATAAGCAAATGTTGCTTGTCTCTTAGCAACTTGATTACTGGGTAGTTTAGAGAATATCTGTGATAGACTGTCATAGTAGCTAACAAAGTGACATGTTTGCATGACTAGGAGTTTGTTTTACTTAACTATCCTAGACCGTTTTAGATGGTTGGTATCAAGAGACCAGAGCTTCACATTTTATTTTTAAGTATCTCTAGTTATGATACCATTAGGAAGCATTACCTTTAATTTTGTATCAATATACAAATATCTATTCAATAGTGGTTAAATATACTCTTAATTATGTATCAATATACAAAGATCAATGCCTATGTAGTCCAATACAATCTTAATATTACGTCCATATACAAGGGTCAATACCATTGTGGCCAACTATAATCTTAATTTTGTATCAATATACAAAGATCAATACCGATGTAATCCAATAAAATCTTATTTTTGCACAATAAACAATGGTCAATACCACTTTAGCCAAATATACTACTAATTTTGTATCAATATACAAAGGTATAAGGGCATATTCAATAATCTGCCCCTTCTTCTTGGACCTTCCTGTGCTATGTCTATGTCTCATTTTTCTCAAGCCTATGCACTCCTACATAGGAGAGGAAGAAGGATACAGAAAAGGAAAAGTAGGAAGTCCCTGGGGCTAACCTCCAAAACCCATTAAACAAGACCATTTATCAGCTTGTAATCTCTTCCCCTAAATATCAGAGTTTTCAGTTATCCTTCAAATAACCAAAAAGAAGGGCGGAGAAACACCCTCCCCACCCTCTGGGCATGGGACGTCGCTCTCTTAAAGTGACTTCCTGCTGATTTGGGTCGTAGTAGACCTGTTTGGGGCCCGAACCCAAATGGAAAAAATGGTTAAAAATGTTAGTACAATCCTTTTATGTTCAGTCCTTCTGTTCTCAGCTGTTTAGATGACCTAAGGAGTTTGTAGGCAGAAGCTGATCTTGCAGGCTTCACTGAGGTTCCGGCCGGGGCATTGTGTAGAGCTGAAAGGTCCCAGCGACATTGGATTGCCGTGGTGGTTGCAGGCCCCCGATGGAGACAGCTATTGAGGTAGTCTGCCAGGCAGAATCAACTGGGTCACTCGTCCTCCTTGGTGCCTGATTCTGCTCTGTGCTGAGGTTTCCGCTGTCCAGCCGTCCCCGGGCTCCCCTAATGGACACTTCGATTCTCCTGGAAAGATAAGAACAGAGCCCTGCCCCAATCCCAACCCTGGGACCATTACCCTCTTTTTTTTTTGGGGGGGGGGGCTAGGTAATACTTCTCCTGAAGCAAATTTGGACTTCCAACAACATACAAATCGTTATCTTTCAATCTGGGTTAAAGAAGAAATCATTCTGTCACCTTGGAGCTAAACCAGCTCCAGTGTATATATTTTGAGATCCCAAAGGACAATCTGCCTGCATCGAGAGGCCTTTTGTAAGTAGCCTCCAAACCTAGGTCCCTCCAAATCCCATGTGTGTGTCTCTGAACTCTAATTATTGGGATGAGAGACCTGTGGTTCCCATCTGAAGGGATCAAAGATGTGTTCCACCACTCCTGGATCGAAGTCTTTCTCTATTTAGAGTTTGCCCAGCATCAGGCTGACCCTGAGCTCCGGGATCTGCCCGTTTCTGTCTCCAGTGTGCTGGGAGCTGGGACCAAGGGTGTACTCTTCTTAAATGGTGGGACCAAGGGTATGCACCCTCACCACCCCGCTCCGTATGACTCCAGAATACATAAGACCACCAACTTTACGGTGCTCCCCCCCCCCCATCTCCGCTGAAGTCAAAGGCATGGGCCAACACCACAATTCTCTTGTATTTTACCTTAGCTCCACGTTTTCTTGACACCTGGAGGTCTGCAAAACCAGGCTGAATGGCTGTATCCTCTATTCCATTCACAGTGTTTCAGCCCTGCCACCTGCCTTTTTTTTTTTTTTTTTTTTAGTTAATAAATTTATTTGTTTGTTGCTTCAGGTTACATCCTTATCATATTGTTCTCTTTTCCCGCTTCCCAGCCCCACCCTCCCATGCTCTACCCCCTGACCCTTCTGTCTTGTTCCTCTGGGGTGGAGTGTCCCTGCCTAACAGTCTCTCACCACAGATCAGGAGTCATATGAGGGCCAAGAGCCTCTTCATTCACCGGGGGCCTACGAGGCAGTACTGCCAGTGAAAGGTGTCTCCTTGCTACTGGGGGAATACTTAAAAAAAGACCAACAAACACACAAACTGACAAAAACAAAGAATATCAACAAAAAAAGAGAGGAAAAAGAGAAGGGAAAAGAAAAAAGAAAAAAAGGAGAAGGAAAAAGAAAAAGATAAAAAAAAAGTTTATGTTCATGTTCCTTTTGGTGTGTTGGTTGTAGTACAGATATCCTGTACGATATAGCTAAAATCCTACTATAAGTGAATAGATGCCATGTGCATCCTTCTGAGACTGGGTTAGCTCACTCAGGATGAGCTTCTCTAGATCCATCCATTTGGTTGCAAATTGCATGATTTCATTGTTTCTGATAGCTGAGTAATATTCCATTGTATAGATGTACCACAGTTTTTTAATCCATTCTTCAGTTGAGGGACATCTGGGTTGTTTCCAGTTTCTAGCTATTACAAAAAAGGCTGCTATGAACATAGATGAGAAGACTTCCCTATGTCTCCGTGAGAGGTCCTTTGGGTGTATACCCAGAAGTGGTATGGCTGGGTCCTGAGGCAAGGTTATTCCTAGATTTCTAAGATATCACCAGACAGACCTCCATAGTGGTTGCACAAGCCTGCACTCCCACCAGCAGTGGAGTAGAGTTCCCCTTTCTCCACACCCTCGCCAGCATGCACTATCATTTGAGCTCTTTATTTTAGCCATTCTAACAGGTGTTAGGTGGAATCTCAGGGTAGTCTTGAGTTGCATTTCTCTGATGATTAAGGATGTGGAACATTTCTTCAAGTGTCTCTCAGCCCTTAGGGATTCCTCCTTTGTGAGTTCTCTATTTAGCTCCATCTCCCATTTTTTGATTGGATTATTTGGTTTCTTGGCATTTAGTTTCTTGAGTTCTTTGTAGATTTTAGATAATAGCCCTCTATCAGATGTGGGGTTGGTGAAGATTTTCTCCCAGTCTGTTGGTTGCCCTTTTGTTCGAATGACAGTGTCCTTTGCCTTACAGAAGCTTTTCAGTTTCATGAGGTCCCATTTATTGATTGTTGATCTCAGGTCCTGAGCTGTTGGTGTTCTGTTCAGGAAGTTGTCACCTGTGCCAATGAGTTCGAGGGTTTCTCCTACTTTTTCTACTAGTATATTTAGTGTGGCCGGCCTTATGTTAAGGTCTTTGATCCACTTGGATTTAAGTTTGGTACAAGGTGATAGGTATGGGTCTAATTTCATTCTTTTGCAAGTGGACATCCAGTTGGACCAGCACCATTTGTTGAAGATGCTGTCCTTCTTCCATTGTGTGGTTTTGGCTTCTTTGTCAAAGATTAGTTGGCCATAGGTGTGTGGGTCCATGTTTGGGTCTTCAATTCGATTCCATTGATCCACTGGTCTGTTTTTATACCAGTACCATGCTGTTTTTATTACTGTTGCTCTGTAGTACAGCTTGAAATCTGGGATGGTGATACCTCCAGATGTTTTTTCATTGGACAGGATTGATTTAGCTATTCTGGGCTTTTTGTTGTTCCATATGAAGTTGAGAATAGCTTTTTCCAGGTCTATAAAGAATTGTGTTGGTATTTTGATAGGAATTGCATTGAATCTATATATTGCTGTTGGTAGGATAGCCATTTTTATTATGTTGATCTTACCTATCCATGAGCATGGGAGATCTTTCCATCTTCTAAAGGCCTCTTCCATTTCTTTCTTCAGGGGCTTGAAGTTCTTGTTGTATAGGTCCTTTACATGCTTGGTTAGAGTTACCTCCAGGTATTTTATGTTGTTTGTGGCTATTGTGAAGGGGGTTGTTTCCCTTATTTCTTTCTTGGTATATTTGTTTGTTGTATAAAGAAGGGCTTCTGATTTTTTTGAGTTAATTTTGTATCCAGCCACCTTGCTGAAGTTGTTTATCAGCTGTAAGAGTTCTTTGGTGGAGTTTTTGGGGTCGCTTATGTATACTAACATATCATCTGCGAATAGGGATAATTTGACTTCTTCATTTCCAATTTTTATCCCTTTGATCTCCTTTAGTTGTCTTATTGCTCTAGCAAGGACTTCAAGTACTATATTGAAGAGATATGGTGAAAGTGGACATCCTTGTCTTGTCCCTGAGTTTAGAGGAAATGCTTCAAGCTTCTCTCCATTTAATTTGATGTTGGCTACTGGCTTGCTGTATATTGCCTTTATTATTTCTAGGTATGGTCCTTGTATGCCCGTTCTCTCCAGAACTTTTAGCATGAAGGGGTGTTGGATTTTGTCAAATGCTTTTTCTTCATCTAGCGAGATTATCATGTGGTTTTTTTCTTTCATCTTGTTTATGTGGTGAATTACATTGATAGACTTTCGTATATTGAACCATCCTTGTATTCCAGGGATGAAGCCTACTTGATCATGGTGTATGATACTTTTGATGTGTTCTTGAATTCGGTTTGCTAGTATTTTATTAAGTATTTTTGCATCTATGTTCATGAGGGAGATTGGTCTGAAGTTCTCTTTCTTTGTTGGGTCTTTGTGTGGTTTAGGAATCAGAATGACAGTGGCCTCATAGAATGAGTTTGGCAGTGTTCTTTCTGTTTCTATGTGGTGGAAGAGTTTGAAAAGTAATGGTGTTAGTTCCTCTTTGAAGGTCCTGTAGAATTCCGTGCTAAAGCCATCTGGCCCTGGGCTTTTTTTGGTTGGGAGATTATTAATGACTGTTTCTATTTCCTTGGGTGTTATTGAGCTGTTTAAGCTGTTAATCTGATTTTGATTTAGTTTTGGTAGGTGGAATTTATCGAGGAAATTGTCCATTTCACTTAGGTTTTCAAATTTAGTGGAATATAGATTTTTAAAGTAATGCCCGAATATTTTCTGGATCTCCTCAATGTCTGTTGTTATTTCTCCCTTTTCATTTCTGATTTTGTTGATTTGTGTTCTTTCCCTTTGCCTTTTATTTAATTTGGCTAGGGGTCTGTCTATTTTGTTGATTTTCTCAAAGAACCAACTCTTGGTTTCATTGATTCTTTGTATAGTTTTTTTTGATTCTACGTTGTTGATTTCAGCCCTAAGTATGATGATTTCCTGCCTTCTGCTCTTCTTGGGAGTGTTTGTTTCTTTTTTTTTTCCAATTCACCCAGCTTATCTGTTACTTCACTAATATGAGCTGTCACAATTTTCTTTTCGAAAGCACTTAGTGCTATGAACTTTCCTCGTAGCACAGCTTTCAATGTATCCCACAGGTTTGGGTATGTTGTGTCTTCATTGTCGTTGGATTTTAAGAAGTCTTTGATTTCCTTCTTTATTTCTTCCCTGACCCAGTGGTCATCCAGTAAGGAGCTGTTCAATTTCCATGTGTGTGTGTAGGCTTTCTGTTGATTCTTTTGCTGTTGAAGACCAGCTTTATTCCGTGGTGGTCTGATAAGATACAAGGTGTTATTTCAATTTTCTTGTATCTATTCAGACTATCTTTGTGACCAACTATGTGGTCGATTTTGGAGAAAGTTCCGTGGGGTGCTGAGAAAAAGGTGTATTCCTTTGTGTTTGGGTGAAACGTTCTGTAGATATCTGTTAGGTCCATTTGTTTCATGATCTCTGTTAGACTCAATATTTCTCTGTTTGTCTTCTGTCTTGATGATCTGTCCATTGTTGTGAGTGGGGTGTTGAAGTCTCCCACTACTAATGTGTTGTGATCGACGTGTGCTTTAAGTTTTAGAAGTGTTTCTTTTATGAAAGTAGGTGCCTTTGTATTTGGGGCATAGATGTTCAGTATTGAGATTTCCTCTTGATGAATATTCCCTTTAATGAGTATATAGTGCCCTTCTTTGTCTTTCTTCATTAACTTCAGTTGGAAGTCTGTTTTGTTTGATATTAGGATGGTTACTGCAGCTTGCTTCCTGGGTCCATTTGCTTGGAAAACCTTTTCCCAGCCCTTTACTCTGAGGCCGTGTCTATCTTTGGTAGTTAGATGTGTCTCTTGTATACAGCAAAAGGAAGGGTTCTTGCTTGCGGATCCACTCTGTAAACCTGTGTCTTTTTATTGGGGAGTTGAGTCCATTGATGTTGATGGATATTAATGACCTGGGGTTGTTATTTCCCATTAGTTTGGTATAGGTGGTGGTCCTGTGCCTCTTTTGGTTTAGGTGCTGAGGGGTTTTCTATTCCCTTTGTTTTCTTGGGTGAAGTTTTCTTCTCTGGGTTGGGATTTTCCTTCTAGGATTTTCTGTAGGGCTGGGTTTGTGGGTAGATTTTGTTTAAATTTGATTTTGTCATGGAATATCTTGTTTTCTCCATCTATGTTGATAGAGAGTTTTGCTGGGTAAAGTAGTCTGGCTGGGCACCTATGATCTCTCAGGACTTGTAGTATATCTGACCAGGCCTTTCTAGCTTTTAAAGTTTCTGAGGAGAAGTCAGGTGTAATTCTGATGGGTCTGCCATTGTATGTGACTTGACCTTTTTCTCTTACAGCTTTTAATATTCTTTCTTTGTTCTGTACATTTGGTGTTTCAATTATTATGTGGCGAGAGGAGTTTCTTTTCTGATCTAATCTGTTTGGTGTTCTGTAAACCTCTTGGATTTTTATTGGCATCTCTTTTTTCAGGTTTGGGAAGTTTTCCTCTATGATTTTGTTGAAGATATTTCCTGGACCTTGGAGTCGGGAGTTCTCTCTTTCCTCTATACCTATAATTCTTAGGTTCCATCTTTTCATTGAGTCCTTGATTTCTTGGATGTTGTGGGTGAGAGATTTTTTAGCCTTCTCATTTTCTTTGGATGTTGTACTGATTTCTTCCATTGAATCTTCCATGCCTGAGATCCTGTCTTCCATCTCTTGCATCCTAATTTTGATACTCACATCCATAGTTCCTGTTCTCATCCCTTGATTCTCCACTTCCTCTTTTAACTCTGACTGTGTTTTCTTTATTGTTTCTATTTCTATTTTCATGTCTTGTATGGTTTTGTTCGTTTTGTACATTTCCTTCTCCAGCTAGCTTGTTTTTGTATGAAAATCTTTCATTGCTTTGTCCTTTTCCTGTTCAAGCTCTGTCACCTTGGCTTGGAGCTCTTTAATGGTGTTGTTCATTGTTTTGACTTGTAAAATTGTGGCTTCTTTGAATTCCTTCATAGATTTAAGTTCTTCTTGAAGAGACTCTATCACTTTCCATAATGCAGAATTGTCAACGTTTTCATGTGTTTCTGTTGGTGTGAGGTCATCCGAATTGGATGAGCTAGGATAATTCTGCTTTGTTGGAGTCATATTTCCTTGATTTCTATTTTTTCTTGGACCTTTGGCCATTGGATGCATTTAGCTGTCTGTTCTTGTCGTTTTCTGTGCTTGGATCCACAGTGGATGCTTTGGTGCAGGGGACGAATTATTTGGCTATCTGTTGTTGCTTACAGGGGGATTTCAGGGTCACTGTGGTTTTAATTGCCCGAAGCACTGTGAGCTGGTGCAGCCTATTCCCAGGTTGTGAGGAATGGTCCGGGATTGTTTCACTGTTCCCAATTCAGACTTCTCTATGTTGCACTCTGAGTTATCAGCCTGTAATGATTCTGATGGTATGGACCTGTTTGCCCAGGCACTGATTCTGTGGGCTTTGTTTGTCTTCATGGAGGCTGACAGGGTCTGGCTCCACACCTAATATGTCTGGATTTTCCAGAATACAGCTATGGTTCCCTGATTTCTGGTTTCTCACTAGGCTTCTTGCCACAGGCCTGACCTCTGTGCCTGATACCCCCCCTGTCTGCCCAGCCGCGGGTCTCCCTTCCTAGCTGCTCAGCCGTGGGTGCACCGAGCCCCGGATCCTCCGGCCCCCTGAGTGGGCCTCTCACCCCAGCAGCTCAGCCGTGGGTGCGCGGATCCCTGGCCCGGCCCATGTCGGGCTCCCTCCCCAGTTGTCCTGCCGTGGGTTCGCGGGGATTTGGTCCTGCCGGCGTTGGGCTCCTTCCCCAGCTGCGCTGCCGTAAGTGCGTGGGAATTCGGCCCCTCCCGCCGGCCGGCAGCTTCCCGCTCTCTCGGAACCTCTGCCCTCCGCGTCTCCAGCGGCCACAGACCACCCGCTGAGCGCCCTGTTTGTTCCTTGCTAAGACTTCCACTATCCCGCAAAGTTTCTTAAGTGGCTATAAGTTCTTCCTGAGGTGTGGGGAGCCCAGTAGGCTAGTGATCGATTGCCAGGTGGCCTCTGATTCTGCCTGCTGTGAGTTGGGGTCGATCTTACCAGGCGCTTCTCCAAATGGGAGTTCCCGAATCCCGGGTTTAGTGGCTTCCGTGTCTGCGAGAGATGGGAGGAGAGCCTTACCCTGGGACTTTTAACAGTCCCTTGGGAGCTGTGAATGTTCCTGGGGGGGGGGGGTCTAGCCCCTCCGGTTTTTGCACAGTGCCCAATAACTCTGTGTTTTTTATGGTTCTTTTTTCCCCCCCTCATTCAAAATGCGTCAGTGTAGGTCGCCGCCATCTTGGCCCCCCTCTGGGTTGGATTTCTTGATTTGCTTTTTTTCTTTGAAAACTTCTAGACTCTTTTCTCTTCATTGGTTTCCTGATAACTTTGTTCCAACAGACACGGCTTTTTGTATTTTAATTGATTGCTCTAGGTTTCATTTGCAAACAGTCCTTCAGTTGCAGAAGGTTTTCTTAAAACAGTGGATTGGTTTCTGTTATTATTTTATTTTGTTTTGTAAATTTGTTCTTTTCTATAAATTGCATCAGTAAAAGATTGAACTTCTTGGGTGGTTCTGATTTTCTCAAAACTTGTCGTTCACTGGGCTTGTCTTTGCTTTCAGTTGTCCACTGATATTATTTTATCTTTCAAGCACTTAAAATTTATTGTCTTGCCGGGCGGTGGTGGCACATGCCTTTAATCCCAGCACTTGGGAGGCAGAGGCAGGCGGATCTTTGTGAGTTCGAGGCCAGCCTGGTCTACAAAGTGAGTCCAGGACAGCCAAGGATACACAGAGAAACCCTGTCTCGAAAAACCAAAAAAAAAAAAAAAAAAATTTATTGTCTCCTTTTTAGTTCTAGGACATTTTTCTCATTTTTGACTTCTCCTTTTAGAATGCTCTTATTTTTGTTTCTGGATTTGGGCTATTGGGTTTTTCTCCTTGAGAATTTTGGGGGAACTGACTTAAGGTCCTCCTGTGTTCATTCGGTGTCTGGCATTTCTATGTGTACTCTGTTAGGTGTTGGAGGCTTTCTCTGAATATTTAATAGGGAACCTTAGACTCCTACTCCTATTTCTCAGTGAATGACTCTAAAAAGGAGCAAGGTGGGCCAAGGTGTGACCTCACTGTGGTTTGCTGTGGCTCATCTTTCAGAGATTCTCTCTGCATCCTGGAGGAATGGCCAGCAATGCTTTGAGCTGCCCACTTTTGGAATGACCTGACTCCCATCCCACTTGCCTCCTTTGGCAGCAGGCAGGGTGTAGAAGTAGTAGAAGCCTGGCTGTGTTCTGGGCATTGAGTCTGAGAGTTGGAAGGGTTAAGGATGGGGTCTCTGGAGTCAGAATGATAACTGGTACCCTGCTCCCCTGTTTAATTCCCATTCTTTTTTTTTTTTTTTTTTTTTTTTTGGTTTTTCGAGACAGGGTTTCTCTGTATAACAGCTCTGGCTGTCCTAGACTCACTTTGTAGACCGGGCTGGCCTCGAACTCACAGAGATCCGCCTGCCTCTGCCTCCCAAGTGCTGGGATTAAAGGCATGCGCCACCACCGCCCGGTTTAGTTCCCATTCTTGCTGTCTTCTCTGAATGTGAAGCCTGTTCTTTGATGTATCCAGAAAATAGCCCTCTATTTCTGTGAGGAGTTAAGACAGCATCTTTTCTGAACTTGTGGTGTGGGTAATAAGATGGGATATAAAATTCTAATTCTTTATGAAGGTTTTGTTGCTCCAACCCCATCGGGGCCCTTCAGGTCCTAAAAGGCAGGTCCAAGCACTCTTACCCTGCTGACTCAGTTATCTTCTCTGCTTCTTTCCTGCCCAAAGGACTTTGTTGATATCTAGGTTGCTTTTCTTTGTTCTTCTGCTTATACACCTTGGTTCCTGTTTTACGTTTTTTCCTGGTGTACTTAGGAGAGGGAGGAACAGGGAAATGCATGTGCTTAGAGTGCCATGTCTAACTGCACGTGAGACCTTCTCCACTATAGGGCTATCTCCAGGGGATGGCATGTATTGTCTGCAAGCACTGTGACATGCAGTAGCTGCTCAGTAGTCTCATAAGTGAAGCTGAAGTGATGGCTTTCATGAATGTGGGAACAAGTAGGTGAGCAAGTCTTCTGCTTACCTTACTGGAAGACACTGTCTGTCCTTTTATTTTCTTCCCTCAATAGTGCCTGTGCTCTTGTGAAAAATCCTTCCCAAACAGAGTGTGTGACACTCTGTGACACATTTTCAATTAAAAATTAACCTAACAATCACTCCGTTCTGAGTAACTCGGATCTATGGTTTGGAGTTTCCACAAAGACTGTTCATGAGCGCGTTGGTTACTTTCATTGCTATGATTAGATACCTGACAAGAATCAAGGTGTGGAAAGAAGGATTAATTTTAACTGATGCTTGAGAGGATGCAGTCCATCATGTATGGACTGTAGGAATGTGAGGCAGTGTGTTACACTGGGTCTACATGCTGGGATTCAGCTGGCTTTCTCTCTTTCAACCTTTTATTCTTTCCAGGCCCCCAGCCCATGTGGGCCTGTCACCCATATTCAGCATAAGGTCTTCCCCTTAGTTAAACCTCTGGAAATGCCCTCAAGGACATGAGCAGATGTGTACTTCTTCCAGATAATTCTAAATCCACTCACAATGAAGATTAAGCACCACAAGTATAATGTGTATTTGGTTTTTGCTGGTTATATTAACTTGAAGATGTCATTTTATACATCATACTGTTTTATTTCTAAAACCTTTAAACTAAGCAAATAGAGCGTGATTTGGTTAATAGAGGGTCCCAATATAAAAAATAAACTCCCTGTCTCCATGTATCTTCAGGTCACTTAGATATGACGAGTTTTAAAAAATTGTATTTTATGTATGTTTTGCTGGCATGCATGTATGTACATGTGGGTGCTGGGAATTGAACCCAGTTCCTCATGAAGAGCAGCCAGTGCTTTTAACCTCTGAGCCATCTCTCTAGCCCCAACATTGAGTACTTAGGTGTGAGTAGGTTTTGACAACCTAGTGTAATCTAATGAAGGGAGGGCCAAACAGTTTGGGTTCCCTTTACAACCTTACATCTACCAGAATCTGAGGATCTTACCATTTGATACCTCTTGGGAGAAAATATAGTAAGCAGCAGGTACCTTGAGATGTGAAGTACTCACATAACATGTACCCCAAGCTGGTAATGGGAATGGAGGTCTATCCTGTAAATAGGAATCTCTTAGGATAGACACACCTAGCTTCGTTGGTCATGATAAATAGAAGTTCTTTGTGTGAGAAGGGCCTTCCAAGGCTGTTGGGGTGCCACAAAGGGTGTAAATGAGGTGACAGTCAATGACAAATTAGTGATTCATTCCACTAGCAAACGTCTGCTGGGGACATGTCAAGTAAAAGGCACCCAGCCTGACATGGGCTGTGCTGTGTCTTTCCTGAAACATTAGGAAGAAGCTAAAGAGAATTGTAGGTATCTTCTAGATAATTTTAAATCCAGTCATGGTGAAGAGTAAGCGCCACAGTATAAGATGTATTTGGATTTTGAAGATGACATTCTGATATGGTCCTTTCAGGGTCACAAGAGGATATCTAGGAGGGCAGCCACATGACTGGTAGGATCTAGAGGAAGTGATGTTTTGGCTGATATCTTAAATGATCAATAGAACTGGCCAGCTCACCAGGTATGCAGCCGGCAAGAGGTGCTCCGAACAAGGAAAGCAGTGTGTGCAACAATCCAGAGGAAAGAGCATCTGTGTGGGTGTGGAGCAGTGACACATGGTGTGGTGACAAAGTTGACATGAAAGTCAGGCCAGCCATGAAATGTCTCTGTAGTAGACAGAGCGGCCAGGCTTTTCCCTGAGAGTAGTGTGAAGCAAGCCTGCCCTGGTAGCTAAGGTAGTTCCCTACTTCTTCCTAAGGACATAGTCTTTGGAAGTAGCAGGAGATGAGGTAGAGAGAACTAGCCTAGATCCATAAGGCCCTATGCACTGGCCCAAGCATTGGGACCAACCCCTTTAGACCCTCTAAGGGGATTGTATATAATGTGTGACACTTTCTGTGACAGAAAATGCTCAGAGGCAAGAAGGTGGAATGTGTGGAGACCATTTAGAGGCTACTGAATGGGGAGTGAGGGGGAAGTCTACAGTGGTCCCCAACTTTCCACAAAGGAACACAGATGGGAATGCCCTGAGGTCACTGTGTAATTTGGAGAGGTCATAGGGCAAAGCAGGTATGAAGTGACCCTCTCCTTGTATGGGAGTCTCAAGTAGTCACTGACATCCCACCAAGTTTGAGGCCCAGCTCAGCCCAGCTCAGAAAGGACTCTTGTGAGACCCCAGGACTGGGGTGGGGGCTCAAATTCTAGTAGAGAAAGATAATCTACTTTTCATTGTTCCAAGATTAGGGCTCATCATTTGGGCATGAATCCAGAGATGGGCCTTAATAGAACTCACAGTAAGAAACAATGTAATTCACAACCAATGTGTAAACCCTATGCCACCTGTTTTAGACAGCTTGTCCCACCCATGCATTGACTGAATGAGAAGACTTAGGTATCATTACTAATACTCCCAGTTTATGGGTGACCCCAAGGACCAGAGAAGTTAAGTGACTTGACAAGGGTATATAGCTTGTTTGTGGCTAAGATTCCTTTATAGTGCTTGGCCTTGAATTTTGGGGGTACTTGGCATATCCATTACCATTTGCTACCCTGCCTGTCAATCTTCTTCTTTGTACATCACTAGTATAGTTGCCCTTCCCTGTGTTTGGTCTAGATGCTGAATGCAACTTCTAATATTTAGGGAAACAGACATCAGATGAATTCCTGTGTTAGGTTTTCTTATTCTTTGGGTCTTCAGGGCAAGCTGAAAACTTTTCCCTTTTGCCTCTTGTAGTCCACTATCCAGGTGTGTGGATTGAATGCAGCTTCCTTATTGCGCACAGGAGTTGTAGCCGTGGAGTTGTACTGGAAGAATACACTGGGTTGGAAAAAAAATTTTTTTTTGATTTACTGACTCTGAGGGGTCAAAGTAAGGCCTGTCAACTGACTTGTCTTTTTGAGAACTTTATGTGATTCTAAAATAGGTTGTGTCCGGACAACCTACAAGGCAGAGAGAAAGTCATGCTAGGTCTTGCTTGTACAATATTCAAAACAAATATTCCAACCTGTCATTGTCCAGGATGCGTTGAGTTATGGAAGGTCATCGTGGTTTATATTCTAGGTTTGGTTTGAAACGTAGTGCCACAAAGGAGCCACTTTACTCTTCTGGGCTTCCAAATGCCACCCTGGCATTTTAGGTTGTTTTGCCAATCTGTGCACCTGAACAAAGTATATCTGAAATGAACATATTTCAGCCAAGGAATCACAGACTTACTGAGGACATGGAACTGCACAGCTCTCTAAGGGCACCTACTTGCTTCAGGTCTCCTGACACCTGGGAGGTACTCACTCCTGTGACCAAGTTGCACCAACAAGTGACCTAGAAAAGTGGGTTGTTTGTTTGGTGATTGAACCTGTCATAAGAAGGCATCTCTGTGATGAAATACAGGGAGAGGGAACCTTTGCCTTAGTTTACAGATGAGGAGGCTGAGTCTCCGTGTCCCCCACTGACAACATGATCAGTGTCAGAATGATACTGTGAACTGTGCTGCTAAATGTTGAACCAGGGAATGAGACAAAACTCAGGAAGCAAAGTGAGAATGTCCTAGAGTGCCCGGATTGCTTGTTATGTTTTGTGGATCTTTGTGGGAACTTGACTGTGTTGATCCAGCTATGTCTCTGGGACCTTTTTGTTTGTTTAACATAAACATTTTTATTAGCTAGCGCTTATTAAACACAATAAAATGCATTTATTAGGACATTTTCATACATGTTTATAAAATATTTTGATCATATTTGGCCCTCATTACCCTCTCCAAGCCCTTCCCATTCCCATTATAATTTTCTTCCTCTTTGTCAGTTAGCCCCTCTTTTATTTTTATATCCTTTTTTTAAATGACCTAGTGAGTTTCGTTAGGGTTGCTTACAAGAGCACAGGGACCTATGGAGCCTTTTGAGGGTCTAGAGTGGATGTCTCACAGATGCCCCCATGCTCACCCAGGACCTTTGACAGTTTTTAGCTGTGCCCTTCAGGCCTCAGCCCTGCTCTTACCCTTCCTGCTTCCTGGACACACGAACCTGCTTGTTATAAGTCACTTTGATAGAAGCACATGATGGAGGGCATTCTCTTGCTCTCAGTAGCAAGGGCTTGAGTTACACACAAACCAGCTTGTTAGAAGTCACTTTGCCTCCCTTTAAATGATGAAGGAGGTTCCATCCTTAAAGACATTCTATACAGGAAATTCTGGGCAACTGAAAACTCACTTATTAATCAAAGGGGACATTTTCCTGTTCTGATTGCAAATTTACATTAGTGTTTACTAAAGCAACTATAAGACCTATTAACATGGACATGGTCACTTTGATGGCTCTATTATTTATCAAAGCATGATTTAGTGAAATTTTTGTAACTGATTATTGTCTCATGCAGCCCTTTCTTAGTTATTACACATCATGTAAACTCCATGAGTTGGACATATCAAACTCACAACCTGCAGGGCCACATATAGTCTGTGAGAGATATGAATGTGTACCACTACAAAATCATAAACTTATTAGAAACATTAGGGGATATATTTGTAATTCTTTTGTAACTTGACTATGAAGTTCATGAGTAACAGTTTTTCTTTGTCAATGTGACCCAGGAAACCCAAAAGTTTGGGCAACCCTTGAGAGCTGCCATATGTACCCAGGGCCTTAAGACTTTGGCCTTTTCTTTTGAAACAACCAGAATAGAGCAAAGACCGAAGACCAGAGAAGTCCAGGAGAACACATGTTTCAGGGACACCGTGTATGAACTGTGACTGCCGTGGATTTGCACACAGCCAGAACTTGGTGGAGAAATTAAACGATGATGAGTCAGAGATGGCTTTGTATCTGGGGCCCATTTGCTCATCAGTTGCGCAAAATCCTAATGCATCATTTCCTTTGGGGATAAATGGCTCCTAAGTGGAAGGAGGGACATTACAGGGACATTCTTCCTGCAACCTGGTAGATGTAGCTAGAGGTGCTGACTGCGCAAATGCTCATCCGTTTTTTTTTTCATCTTTTAAGGAATGAATATCTTGTTGGCATCCTTTAACCTCAAAATACCTTCGAGCTAAATTAAAAATAGGTGGTATAATTTTTACAATCTGTGATGGGAATTTTTAGTGTGAGAATTTTAACCTCCCTTTTTCATTGTTTGTGAAGAGAAAACAAGTTAGATTTTCATTCTTTCATTGCACAACTTATCTAAATACTTGAAGATTGTAGTGAAATTTCAGCTTGGGCTCAAGCGCTCAGTATGTTAGAATATATATTTAATGAAACTCAGTGGAAACAAAGATGTAATTTCAGAATTGCTTTTGTGTCCTTTTAAATGCACTAGTGTTAGTAAACAGTAGCTTTCACTAATCAAAATGGGAACTGAACCTCAGAAGAAATGATTTAATTAGTTAGTTTTGGATGTTTGGTACAGGATTATATATAGCTCAGTCTGGTCTCAATGTTGCTATGTAGCCGAGGAGGCCTTTGACCTTCATCCTCCTACATTTTCCTCCCAAATGTTGAGATTAAAAGCACAATGCAGCTTTAGTTTTAATAGTGCCACTGAATGCACCAGTAAGTTTTTATATATATTTGGTGCTCTGCGTGACTAAGGTGCTGGCTCTATGTTTTCAATCTGAAGTTGCCCTGTGAATGTCTTCTGTGTGAGTTTTGCTTATGAAGCCACAACGCATTCCACCCTTGCAGCATTCAAGACTGTGGCTGCTGAGCAGCGGCTGTCTCAGGGGACCCCCGAGAACCAGCCTCAGGCTGCAATGCCCGCAAGGTTAATGATGGCTCAGAAATAAAAGAGTATCTTTTACAGAGATGCCCAGGTATATTGGGTGGTTGAGCAGCCTTTGCTGTAAACCTAGCTGCTTTGTCTTGTAAGTACATGGGCTCCCAGGCCACCCATGATAAGGAAATGTGAGCCTTCCCTCTTGTGACCTTGCCAGCCACATGGTTGGAATATTGCTTTAGCTCAAGGAGTGTTATGAAAACCCATGTCCAATGGATGGTGCTCTGGTTTGATTATAGTTTTGTCCTTCCTTCCTTCCTTCTTTCTTTCTTTCTTTTTTGTCATAAATAGAGTCACCTGAGAGGAGAGACCCTCAATTGAGGAATTGTTTCCATCAGATTAGTCTGTGGGGAATGTTCTTGATTGATTGGGGCAGGGAAGGTCACTGTGGGTGGTGTCACCCTGGGCAGGTGGTTCTGGGTCATATGGAAAACAAGCCGAGCAAACCAGTAAGCAGTGTTTCTCTGTGGCCTGTGCTTTTATTCCTGGCTCCAGGTTCTTGCCTTGAGCTCCTGTTCTGGCTTCCCTGATGGATTGAGTCTGTGAGCTGAAGAAAGCACTCTCCTCCTAAGCTGTATGTGGTTGGAGTGTTTTGTCAAAGCTGCAGAAACAACTAGAACCTGCCCTCTGAAACTCATGTTGGAATTTAATGCCTGTCATGAGACTATAAGAGTCAGGGGCCTGTAAAAAGTAATTAGGGTTCTGCCTTCAAGAACAGACTAACTGGGTTGGAGAGATGGTTCAGTGGTTAAGAGCACTGTCTGCTCTCCAGAGGTTCTGAGTTCAACTCACAGTAACCAGATGGTGGCTCACAACCATCTATACTGGGATCTGATGCCCTCTTCTGGCATGCAGATGTACATGCAGACAGAATACCCCTACATTATATAAATAAATAAATCTTAAAAAAAAAGAATAGATTAACCTAGCTATATGGCGAGAGGTTTAATGGGCTAATGAACCATCTGGGGTGTCAATGTGGTTTAGGCTATTAAGTTCACAACCTTTGCCTGGAATATGTGATGTCTGCACTCCTTCAGGCTACTGCCAGCAAGAGGCCACCACTAGACTCAGCCCTTGACCTCATATCTGGAGTGTAACCTAAAACAAATTTCTTTTCTTTGTAACTTACCCAGTTATTAGGAGTAAAAGATGTACTAAGGCAAAGAGGCTACTAGAAGCCAGGTTTTCTAATGAAGAGGAATTCATATAAGTCGGATCCATGGGACTCTCATGGCAACCATTGCTTCTTGGAACATCTTAAAAATGATATGGACCCAGGCATGGTGGCACATGCCTTTAATCCCAGCACTAGGGAGGCAGAGGCAGGCAGATCTCTGTGAGTTCGAGGCCAGCCTGGTCTACAAAATTAGTCCAGGATAGTCAAGGATACACAGAGAAACCCTGTCTCCAAAAAAAAAAAAAAAAGACATGAAAATAGTAATGGTCTCTATATATTTCTTTTCAATTCAATAAGGTGTTACTCTTATGATAATGTGCTGTAGGAAATTCAAGATTAATAATTACATTGGTCATAAGTGTGATGGATGAGTTATGTTAATTGAGTCAATCATTTGACAGTCATTCGATAAGCTCCAACACCAAGAAAATAGCTGTTGAACTGGTAGGCAGTGCTTAATATTGGGGAGATGCTGGGGAACAGGGAAAGAATGTGCCCATCCTGTGTGGAGCTCATGGTTTAAAATGGAGTAGGTGATGGTAAAGAAATGAACAGGGAAACAAACATGCAGGTAGGAACCATGAGGAGCACTATGGAAGGGTCACACATTACTCTGGGGAAGCAGTGGGTGTCTGATTTGATTACAGGGTGCTAAGGAGCCTGGTTGGCTTTATCTGGCTGTGTCATTGCAGAGTGTAACCACCATGTGCATTTGGTATTGAGTCAGGAACTCACAACTATGCCTCTGTAAGGCTTCATTGCATGGTTGATTGCCTTTTGCCAGAGAGAGTAGGTATTTATTCATTGGTTAAGAGAGTCAATTCTTTCTAGATATATGGATCTAAAGTGCTGATATAATAGATTTTATGAATGGGTTGCTTTCAACAAACTTTGCTTGATGGGGGACATTTCTCTGCAGTACTTAAAAGCATAGATTTGCCTTTCATTCTCTCCTCATCTGCTCAAAATGAAAGCTGGAGTTTGGAATGGAGACTCCAGGTTCATCATGCTGGTTGTGGATGGAAGTCACTCGTCAACCGAGGTGTTTTCTTTTCATGTTTGTGTTTGATGTCAGATGTTACAAACGGAAGCTGTGCCACTCATCTGGAGAGCTTAAAAAGAAGCTGTTATCCTTTTTACATATTCTTTTATTATTTTGTACATTGTGTTCATGGGCTGGATCTGTCTTGTTTGTAAAGTTAATATGGGGCTGGCAATCTCAGGTGGAATTACCAGGAGAGACATATGTTTTTCATTGGAGCTTAGGGAGGACTTGTGCTGAGGGAGGGCTTTGTCTCCCTTGTTTAATTAGAGTTGTTATGGTTGTTTGTTCTGCTGTATACTGCACATGTGTGCACACAAAGGGAGCAGGGAATGAGTGAGCCTGCTGGGTGGAGGCGCCACTCTGGCACACCCATGTGGGTTCTTAACTGGGTGTTTATTGGAGGGGGTGGTTTTGCTCCCTCTTGTAACACTTTTAATCATTTCTCTTGTCTTTCTGGTTAGTCGCCACTCTTTGGCAAGAACTGAAGAGCGTAGGAACTAGAACCCCGGAGATTCACTGTGGAGGAGTCAGGGTGGCGCTGTTCTGTTCATTGTTCTGGCTCACAGATACTCAGAGAGCCTGATGTTGTCTTGTGCTGGTTGGACTGAGTCCATCTTGCTAAAAGTAACTCACCTTTAATCCCAGCACTCAGGAGGCAGAGACAGGTGGATCTTTGTGAGTTCAAGGCCAACCTGGTCTACAAAGTGAGTCCAGGACAGTCAAGGATACACAGAGAAACCCTGTCTCGAAAACCTAAAAAAAAAAAAAAAAAGAAAAAAGAAAAGAAAGAAAAAAAAGAGCTCACCTTTTTTCAGAATCTCTTCTTGCTACACACACACACACACACACACACACACACACACACACACACACGGATGCACACACACACACGGATGCACACATGCCACACACACACAAGCACGCACATGCACTCAGATTCTAGTGTTACTCTACTTTGTTCACGGATTCTTTTCTACATTGACAAGACAGGGACAGTTTCCTGTATTAGTCTGGCTTCTCCTATTCTGTTAAGAATGCGTCCCACTGATAATGAAGTGTCACTCTGAAGGGTGTGTCTGACTTTGTGGTTGTCTTCATGCATTTCAGCTCATGATTTGAATTCTTGTGGGTCACAAAAGAATCATCTTCATTTCCGTGGTTGGATTTTCCTTTGCCCAACATTTTTATGTTTTGTTCATGCTGTGTAATGGATATGTAAGCTTTTTAAATTATTATTTGAACAGAGCTATAGTAAAAATGAAGGCTCATGGAAGCAGGCAAGTTATGTGAGTGTATTCCTGCATGCATGTGTGTGTGTGTATGTTTATGTGTGTTGTTAGGAGAGATTCTGGAAACGGGTGGACTACCTTTTAACAAGATGAAACCAGTCCAGTGACCTGTCTTTCTGAGATGCCATTGTATTATTTGTAAATCAAACCAAAAAATACAACAACAAAAACTCCAAACCAAATCAAACCAAACAAAAAAACTCAAAGAAACACATAAGACTCATCTTACAGAGAAAGAGTGAAACCCTGATACTTAGCTCTTCTCACAGCTGCAGCCCACCCTGTGGCTGTAGTCCACTTCAAAGGTGTGGTCCACCTGAGTGTGTGACCTTCAGATTACATACAAGACAGTAGCCTTGTCCTGTGATACTTTCAGCATATCCTGGTTTCCTGCTTCAAAACGTGTCATTAAACCTCCTGTTTCTGTGCTTTTGAGCTACTCACTGAGGGTCTCTTTTAGAGTGATAAACCGTGAAATGGGACATAAGAATAAGATCTCAAACGCAGACACCGGTCCAACTGCAGGAAGCCGTCTCTGAAGCCTATCGTATGTGGAGGTGGAGGTTCAGTTTCTGCTGTGCCGGCTTGTGGTTAGAGGGAGTTCGCTGAAGTGGAGCCAGAACTCTGCAGGTTTGCACACTGTCTCTGTCAGAGCCAGAACTCTGCAGGTTTGCACACTGTCTCTGTCAGAGCCAGAATCCTCCAGACTTGCCCACTGACTCTGTCAGAGCCAGAACCCTGCAGGTTTGCACACTGTCTCTGTCAGAGCCAGAATCCTCCAGGTTTGC
>CAJQZJ010035608.1:1964132-1985139 GCA_907164525.1 Lophiomys imhausi | reverse complement strand
CAGAATCCTCCAGGCTTGCACACTGTCTCTGTCAGAGCCAGAACCCTCCAGGCTTGCACACTGCTTCTGTCAGAGTGGAGATTGTAGCCTGTGTGTGGGGGTGGGGTGGGGCCAGAAGAACCTAGAGAATTAACAATTGGAAGAGATTCACTCTTACCATTCTTATCTCTTAATGTTCTATGTTCTAGAAATCCACAAAAATTACAGGTATGGGGTCCAGGAAACAGCTGTTAGTTTTTTCCATTTTCCTCTCATCTTTCTGTTCATCTCTCTCTCTCTCTCTCATGTTAAAAAACCAAACTTAAATGTTTTAATGATTTTAAAACATTTTTTAGTATATGTGCTGTCGAAGCGAGCACTTTAAAACATTTTTTAATCACATGCATTCATTGCACATGGTACTGTGTCACATAAGGGCATTTTCACACAGCGTACATTGCTCATCTTTATTTTGACCTATAACAAAAAACAAGAAAGCATTTTCCTTTCAGAGGTATGGCCTTGAGGCAGGCTTGCCAATCAAAGACCAACTGTGATGTAATGTAGCCATTGGTATCATGTGGCCATTCCTGATAAGTAATTTTAGTGGCCAATATCTGCCTCTTTTTGCTTCTTCTTAGAGTAGAAGTGTGACTGTAGAGTGGCGGGTGGTCTTCTGTCTGTGTGCAGTGCAATGGAGAGCCATGGTTCTCCTCTTGCATACCAGCAGCTGAAAGTGTATCGCTGAATGTGCATGGCTCCTTTTGAGTTGTTTTTAGACATCACTTCTCACCCTCTGTTGTTTGGGACAGCTGCTCCAAAGGGGATTAGCTTCAGTTTTGAATTCCATATCCTAGAGCTGCCTTGCCAGGAAAGACTGTGACCCAAGAGGGTCATCTTGATACTGTGTTCTGAATTTGATGACAAGTGTCCATATCTGATTTTGATGTATGGTTTCTGGAAGATTTCGTCATTGAGTAAAAAACAAGAAAAATGCCATGTTTTCCAGAGCAGCTACTGGATATGATCCTGAAATTAAAGGCTATCTGTGAACATAGTGCCTCATGCACTCAGGCTACTGTGACCTTAGACAGAGGCCTGTGCACATAAGCAGTATAACCAGGTCAGATCTAAAAATTGTACCTCTACTACAAGTAAAGGGCACCTACCTCATTGCGGCCTTTAAATAAGGGTCCTCTAGATGACAGTTAAGAGCCCACTGTTCCATATATTTTATCTTTGGGGTTTTGGCAACAAATTAGATAGTTGCTTCTCTTTGTGACATATATTCGTTTGGATCCTGAGTGGGATGACATAGAACTTACTGTCTAACCCTAAGTAGGCCAGGACAGTGTGTAAATTAAATATTATGACCTCTGGTCTTAAGTAAACTGTTCTGTTTGGCATCGTTTCCTGCAGCTTGTTTTAATCACCTAGCTTTGTTTTCATTGTAGCAGCCTAAGAGAATGCTTGGGAAGAGATGGCCCCTCAGCCAAATTGGTGACAAGTACCCATTACAGGTCTACTTAATATTTTGAAACTGGAGTAAGTAGTTGACTGTCCAAATGTTTGGTGTCGTGAACAGAGCCATACCCTTCCAAAATGGACTCTGATGTCCCAACTCACAGCACACCCCAGGGATGTGGCTGACTATGTATTCAGGGCTAGGAATTTTAGGGATATTTATAGGTTAAGTTGGGTCATATGAGTGGACCATCACCAAGAGCAAGACACCAAGGAGTGTGAACAAAGACCATCTGAGGACACCACAGGAAGCATGCACCTGCAAGCCAAGAGAGAGGAGGCTGCAGGACAAACCAGATCACCGACACCTTGATCTTAGACTTCTAAATTCCAAAACTCTGAGAAAACACATTTTAAAGCCATGCCTGTTAAACTTACCGTCCAGGACTCAATGGATGGAAAGGCTCAGCGATCTGGAAGTGAGAATTGTGATAGTAGATTGGGAAGGAAGGTTTGGCCTTAGAAAACCTTAGTTTTGAGTCTACAAACTTGGCAGTGAAGGCCATTACCAGAGGCCAGTCAGTGCACGGTCATGACATTGAAAGTGGTTTATGAGGATCTAGCTTCAATTGCCTAGATCTGGGTGACCAGGATCCCCCACCTCCAGAACTCTGAGAGTAAATTTCTGTCGTTTATGAGCCAGCTAGGCAATGGTGTGGAAAGGAAGAGTCCCCAAAGCTGCACTTGTTTGCTCAGTTACATAGCATTGAAGGTTTGAGCAGAGGAACCTTGAGGAGCCTGCAAGCCTGCGTGCCCACAGGTAGACCTTACATCCGCCTGCATCCTTCTGCATTGACCCACCTGACCCAGTGTGTGTGTGTGTGTGTGTGTGTGTGTGTGTGTGTGTGTGTGTGTATGTGTGTGTGTGTCCCCGTGCATGCACATGCGTACACTCAATTGCCTGGGAATGCCCAGGAAGACTAGAAGAGGAAGTGCATCAGATCCCCTGGAGCTATAGTTAAAGACAGTTGTGAGCTACCCAAGTGGATGCTGGGAACTGAACTCTGGTCCTTTTGAAGAGCAACCAGAGTTCTTAACCACCAAGCCATCTATCTCCCCAGCCAGATGTTTATTCTTTTCTTATTTCTTTTCACTTTCCATCCCTCTTAATTCCCCTCGTCCCCCTTACCCGTAGCCTACTCCATAAGCAGCATGTGGTTTTGAGTGATATTTCCCCTCCCTTTAGCCCCTCTAAGACTGAATCTGGAAGTTAGGATTGAACTTACTAGTAACGCAGCCAGAGCAGGTTGCAGAGTATCTTACCTCTTGGTGACTTTCTCTTCTCTCTCTTCACCAGGTCACATACTAGGATACTAGGTCCCAGGTAAAATGTGCTGGCTGACATTCAGCTGAACTTATGGTGCTTGAAGGAGCCTACCACAGTGCCCAAAGCTCCACCCAACTTGACTTTCCTGGGACCTTTTTTCGTAGTTAGAATGCAAGGTGCTATGGCAGGACAGTGTTGCTCATTGCCTTGCTGTCAGATGGTCCCGAGTTTACTACAGCTGTGCCCTGGCTTCTTCCTTCCTCAGCTTAATTGCAAGGAGAACCTAGGCTGCCTGCTGTCACCCCCGAACCCCCTAAGGTCCTGTCTGTTTCTGCACCAGCATGCCTTGCTGACCAGGCACATTCCCTGAGCTCACTGGATGGTCACAGCCAGTGTCACCACTGAGAGCCAGTTCTCTCCTCTTGGAGCAGCTGAATTCACAGTGCTTGCTACTGCCCAGCATTTACTGATTCTTGAGGTCTCCAAAATTGCTTCCTAGAGGATGAGCCTCTCCCCACTTCCTCCTCTCATTCACTCTTTTGGCCATTACAAGAGCAGCTTCTCAACAAAAACAAAAACAAAACAATTACCCAGAGTCTGAATCTGTGATTTATAATTAAAAACATTACTTGGGCCTAGAGTGACGGCTCAGTTGGTAAAGTCCTTGGCACACATATACTGAAGACCCTTGTTTGGATCCCTGGCACCCCCATAAACAGCCTGGGGTAGCACTGGGGGCCTGGAAATCCCAGTACTGGGAAAATGGAGACAAACAGGTCCTTGGGACTCTCTGGGTTACCAGAGTAGCCAAATTGGTGAGCTCCAGGTTCAGTGAGAACTCAAAAAATAACTATCTCAAAAAATAAGATGGAGGGTAAATGTGGAAGACACTTGATGTTGGTCTCTAAACTGCATACAATATGTAGACACGTATACCACCCCCGCCAAGAAATTATTACCTTATCTCATTCTTCTCTATGACTGATCTTTTTGCAAATTATTTAAAACATATGTTTTATTGATTTTTAAAGAAGTACATCCTCCTTGCCAGGAAAACACACATTCTACGGTACTGGGGATCAAATCTCGGGTTCCATGCATGCTCTGCAAACTCCGCAAGCTCCACTGAGCTTGATCCCCACCTAGGTGTTAAATCAATCTAAAATGAGATTCATGTTAAAATTTAGAGTACCAAATTTAGTTGGTGCCTCTCCCCCACTTTCAAGACAGGGTTTCTCTGTACAGCCCTGGCTATCCTGGAATTCACTCTGTAGACCAGGCTGGCCTCAAACTCAGAGATTTGCTTGCCTCTGCCTCCCAAGTGCTGGAATTAAAGGCGTGCGCCACCACTACCTGACTTTAAAGATTTATTTTTTGTTATTTTAATTGTGTGTAGTTATATGTGTCTACATATGGGTATATGCGCATTAGTTATGGATGCCCTGTTGGATCTCCTGGAGTTGGATTTATAGATGGTTGTGAGCCATCTGATGTGACTGTTAGAACCAAATTTGGGCCTTCTGGAAGAATAGCAAGTTCTCTCAACCACTGAGCCATCTCCCTTCTGTATTTTTTTTCTCCTTTTAATGGCATGTAATTTAATTTCATGTGGCATTTTTAGTCATTAATTTTGCAAAATCAATATGGAAGATTCAGGATTTTCTGATATTAAGGGAAATGGTGCCTGTGTGCCAAACACTTGGTAAAATAAGTAGTCATTATCTGGTGGGATGACCTGGACTTTGACAGATGCTTGGTAAATTATCAGGCTCTTGAGACCTTCATCTCTCCTACCCTCCTTCTCTTCCTCCCTTCCTTCCTCTCTCCCTTCTTTCCCTTGTGGTACTTGGAATTGCTTCATCTATGCTAGGCATTTTGTCTACCACTGAGCAACCCTGTCCTCCTCCTCCTTATGATTAGAACTCCTGGAATATTGGATAAAGCTGGCATAGATTAAAGACTGTGTCTGGGCCCAGTCTATAGTTACCTATATTTCAGTGAAGGGAAACAAAAGTTCTGCTTTTAGAGTTTAAAAGAGGAATTAAGCTAAAGAAGAGTCCTTGCCGTTTCCACGCCAGACCCGGGACGGTCCAGTGGTCTATTTACAGAATTTCTTTTAGCTCTTGATGCTGTCCATCTCATGGTACCAAGTTGGGTAATGAAGGTCAAGTTTTCACACATGGAAAGAACTAGGCCTGGCCTTTCCATTCATTATTTAAAAATTTTATCCTGGCACCCTTTTTCTTTCTTGGCTCCATAAGAAATTTGTTTAGTGTGGCCACATAATTTGAGTTTGAAAAACTCACCATGCAGTAATGGGGAAAAAATGCAAGTTTTCCTTGTCAAAGACTTATAATACTAGCTGAGAAAAGCTTTTATGCATAGCCACTCAGTGAGGTTCAACAGAGGGTTTGGTCTATAACTTCATTTTTTTCTTGTCATCTAAGTTGTCCACATAGCCTGAGACCTGTCTCCCTCTCTGGCCAGCCTGGTCTTTTGTCTTTGACTTTATTTCCAGCCTCTGCAGCCACATCCAGAACCCATGCATATGAAATGCTTTAGACATCAATGAAGGGGCAAGGAAGGGCTACGGTTTGGGCTGGGGTCCGAGATCTGTGCAGAGAAACCTAGGCCCCTGGACTACCATTTCCTTGTTGAGAGTTTGTGGAGCAAGTATGTCAGCTCTCTTGTGGCCTATGAGCATAAAGTGCAGAGACTGATTTTGCTTACCTAAAGCCTACACTTTTAAAAAATACGTTTATTTATTAATTCAATTTACATTTAAATCACAGCTCCCTCCTTTTTCCCCTCCCTTCCCTTCCCTCCCACCTTCTACCCCTAAAGCCTACACTTTGATAGGATTTTCCCTTTAAAACTGGTGAATTGGGGAGGGAGAGATGGCTCAGTGGTTAAGAGCACTGGCTGTTCTTCCAAAGGACCCAGGGTCAAATCTTAGCACCTACATGGCAGTTCACACTTGTCTGTAATTGCTGGGCATGGTTGTTTACACCTTTAATCCCAGCACTCAGGAAGCAGAGGCAGGTGGATCTCTGTGAGTTCAAGGCCGTCCTGGTCTAAGAAAGTGAGTCCAGGACAGCCAGGGATACACAGAGAAACTCTATCTTGAAAAACAAAACAAAACAAAACTATGGTGTATTATGAAAGAAAAATAATCTGAACTTTACCCAGGTCCTTTATTTCTGTGAGGAAGGTGTTATTTTTGCGTTCTTTGAGTCATTCTCTGCATCTTCCCCCTCCTTTAAAAAAATATTGTTCTTGGTCCCTAAGCATGTGGGTGAGGTCTCATTTTTTCCAAATTTTTTTGAGATTATAATGTAATCATATCATTTTCTCTTTACCTTTCATTTCTCCAAACCCTCCCATGTACGGTTACTTGCTTTCTTTCAAGTGCATGGCATATTTTCCTTTTATATATATATATATATATAGTTTATATATTTAATATATATATTTCTAAATATAAAAATACAATTTATTCAGTATGTGTAATGTTACACACACACACACTCTTACTTTTAGGACTGACCGCTCGGTACTGGATAACTAATTGGTATGCTCTTCCCTGACAAAGATTGTTTCTCCTCCTCTCAGAATCCCTTAGTTGCCTGCATTTCTTTGTCTAGGTTTGAGGCCTTGTGAATTTCCCCCTTCCATATCAGCACATATGTTGTTGCTCTTGTTCAGATCATGTTTAGGTAGTCATGTTGGTGATACTTCATGGGTGTAGCATCTCTGACATTTCTAGGCTATACAGTCTCAAGGCAAACTACTTGTTGCCGTGGCTCTTACCATCTCTATGTCCCCCTTCTGCAGGGTTCCCTGAGGCTTAATTGCAAAAGCCGTGGGTCTCATTTCTTAACTGACCCAGACAGCTGAACTATCCCAATGATGGCAAGTGGGAGGAGACAATTGGTTACATGGAAACCATACTAAAGTTCAAAATGATGTTAGTGATTCTGGGGCTGGAGCAGAAGTGAGGGTTTCAAAAGAAGTCGACTGGACATCCGGATGTCAGGAGTTTGTTTGTGCAACAAGCATAAACGCTGGTTTCCTTCATCAGCACTAACTAAATTAACCATGGTGTTGCATACCTGTAGCCCTAGTACTCGGGAGGTGGAGGCAGGAAGATCAGAAGCTCAAGGTCATGAGCCCTGTCTACTGGGGGGGGCAGTTAGAATAAAGTAGATGGATTTATTTAGTATAAAAATGAATCAGAAATGATGTTGGACAAGCATGGCTAGAAGTCATCTGTGGGTGTTGATCATGAGATGAGTGAGTCACCTGGGTGATGTGGCACACTCTTAAAGCCATCATCATGCTGAGGTGGAGAAGTAGGTCACAGCTCACTGGAAAAAAGCAATGTAGTGATTTACAGAACTGTCCACCGCAGCTGCAGCCAAGCACATACAGCATGTCTTTATGAGACCAATGGGCTATTGTTACACATGGATTACTTTATGTTTTATATGTGTATACTTCCCTTATGTAATGTTTGCCTAAGATATACACATGTTCATTCTAATTGTTATACATATTTGCCTTTGTGTCTAAAATATGGAATATCCAGTCAGATAACAGTAATATACATGTCAGCTAAAAGAATATGGAATCCCTTTTGTAAACAAAATACACATTTTAATTAAGACAGCTGTAGTAGATTTTTGGTTATGGTAGTTAACTGGTTGCAAGAAGTTTACTGAAATATAGATGTTCCTGGTTGCTGGAACCAGGGATTAGGAATGGTGGGAGTGGTCTTTCTTGCTTCTAGGTCCCTAGGCTAAACCATACACACACTAGGGCTAAAGGCCTGTAAGAAATGAACTAACACTTCTTTAAGAAGAAAAGATTTTATTTGTTACTCCATGAGGGTATGATGCCTGGCCCTGCCACACTCCCTGAGGGAGGCTTGTGCTCCACTGTGACTTTTGTCCTTCAAGGGGGCGTGAGCACAAGGGACTGTGCTCCACAGCCACAGACAGGCAATGCCAGCCCCCTTCCTGGAGGTCGGCGATGAGCATGGCCACAGCAGTGGGGCAGAGATGTCTTTTCTTACCTAGATCCAGGCCCCTGAGGTGTCCTGGAGTGTAGGGCACAGGAGGCTATGGTTGGAGTAGCAGATGGCTGGGAGGGGCTGTGCTGACACTGGCAGCCGCGTGGAATGCTGTCATTTTCATGGCACCCTGGACCTTGATGAATCTCCTGGGTGAGGAGGGTATATGTCCGGTCAGAGACCCTGCCTTTACACTGCACACAGTTTGTCTGATCTTATGATCTCTAGAGCATCCTGGGCTTTGAGCCCAGTCGATCCTGTGATAACGGCTCTGTTGCATTCGAGGATCAGGCAGCCCGTGTCTAACTGTCTTCATCCCAGAATCCCACCATGGACCAGGCAGTCACAGCATGCTTCTGGGAACTATGTGACTGGGCAGATCAGTAAAGTCACTCAGGCCTTGCTCCAGCTTTGCCCCATGAAGGCCTTGGGTGGGTCTGTCTGACAGTTCTTCTGCAGAGGACTGTTAAATATTTCATAGTAGTTTTCTAGGGCAGGCAGTGAAGTAACTCATAGACACAAAGGCCTCAGGATGCTGTGTGCCTCAAAGTAAGGCATTTATGAAAGTCTCTTATGGTGGGACAACAATACAGTGGCAAACGGATGCCCTGCTGAAGTGTAGGCTACTAAATCGGGGTCACCCTGCTGATCGGGAGTGATAGGACCCAAGTAATGATTAACAGCGCTGATCACTACTGTGGATAAGGACTGCTGATATGCAGATATTAAATATGCAGGTGTCCTGTGGCTAGACAAGGAAAGAGATGTGATTGATGTCACCATCAAGGTCTGTCAGTATGAATGATGGTCCGTGTCAAAAAAGAACAGATTTAATATACTTAGGTTCAAACATCATCTGAAGAATAGAACTCCTGGAGCTTTTAACTGTCTATGGATTCAGCACAGGCAGCATGCTGATAGAACTATTAAAAAAAAAAGACTATTCTGAAATGAGTTATAAAGTGTATGTCCACCCAAAATCCAGCATAGGAATGTTGATGGTAACTTTAGTCTGAATTGCCACCTATTGGAAGCAACCAAGGTGTCCCTCCGTAGATGAGTGGGTAAATTTCAATATGTTACACAGAGTATTACAGACAAAGTTTTAAAGAAGCATACTCTTAATCTACAAAAGCACAGGGTGGAATTTTCCATGCATGCTGCTGTATTAAAGAAGCCAAATGGGAAAACTACTTGTTGAGTGAGTCCATGTAACTGTATATGATGTTCTGGAAAAGGCAAAACAGTGAGGTGCGAGTAAGAGCAGCTTTCAGGGACTCTGAGAGACAGAAGGATGGATGCATAGGAGATTTGTGGGGCAGAGAAATTATTCCGTATCACCCTGTAATGGCAGGTACACAACGGCATGCATTGGCCAGCAACCAAAGCATGCACATCACAAAGAGTGGAGCTTTAAGGACTTCAGTTAGTAATCACACACTGAGAAGGGTTCATTTGCTGTCACAAAGAGGCCACATCCAAAATGCAAGCTGTCCATAGTAGGGGGCATGGTATTCAGGGGAGAGGGAGTGCATGGGAGCTCTCGGTGCTCTCTGCTTACTTCTTTTGTAAGCCTGAAACTGTAGCTAAAAGTGAAGTTTATTTATAAACTAGTGAACGTGGTTCTAGCCCTTTTCACAAGATAAGGGCACATGACATGGCAGAAAATGTCTGTCTGAGAGGCAGTTGGTCTTTCTGAGAGGCAGCTGACACAGTGGTAAGGCCGGCCCAGCCTGTGTTCACATCCCAGCGCCACCTTTAGGCAAGTTTCTGACCTCTCTTTGTTCATCTGTGCAATGGGATTATCATACCTTCCTCACAAGGATGAAGCAAGTGACTGTGAAAGTCCTGGGACAGGGCTCTGCCCATCAATCAGCTGTTTGATTCATCCAGAACTTGACTCTAGAGGATGCACCCCGCACCAGCGGGTGGAGGGCTCAAGGGCTCAGGGCACGCCCCCTCACTCTTAGGTCTCAGCTGTGCTGGTGTACACCAGTGCTCTCCAACCTGGAACATGCCTCTCCTTCTCACCTGGCTCAAGTTGACTTCTCTTGGAAGACACAACTTTAAAGCCATCTTTGCCCTAGAACTTTCTATTTCTTATGCAGGTAGGCGCTCTCTTCTGCTGCTGTGGCCACTTGAGTGGTACTTTGATCCAGGATGGTGGTTTACCTCTTTGCTTTCTTATATTTGTTGGGCAGACTGGGATTTGATATAATCAGACTGATGCTAGCCCAGTGTCGGACACATGCTTAGCATCATGAAAACAGTAATGATAACATAGTGCAGGAAGTTGGATATTGGTCATATCAGGTGAGATGTAGTAAGTAGAGATACATGATTCTTCCCAAAGGGATTCATGGACCAATGGAATGCAGAAGGCTCCTTCCACCTTGTGCGGTGAAAGTGACTGCATTTTTCAGAGGGTATGACACAACCTGGGGAGCAGGATCATCCATGCACAGATGATGGGGACTGCTGTTTTGTGGTCCATTTTCATGTAAGGATTAATTGAAAATTATTTGGTTTAACACAAGATCAATGGTATCATTTGTAAGTATTTATCTGAAGGAATCAGACAACATATCATCAAGATGGCTGCACAGACATGTTTATCATAGGATTGTTTACAAAAGTGAAGTTATTACTGTTGAGCTAAGTGTCCCTTGGAAACGACTAAAGAAAATGTCAACACGCACACACACACACACACACACACACACACACAAGCTATTAAGAACAAAACAATGCTATTTTCAAGGAAGCTGGTATAAATGGAACAAAATAATCCATACCTAGAAACATAACTACTTCATGTCTCCCCTTACATGCTAAGAAGAAGAGTAAAGACATGAAAGTGAAAGTGGACAGGGCACTATTAAAGAGCAGGAAGGGGCCAGTGGAAGGGGCAGGAAGGGTAAGTGTGGGGAAAGACTGGGGGTCATAAGCCCCTCCCCTATCCAAGATGCATTGCTGAATGGCCCAGTCTTGTGCATTCCTGTGTAGGTAACCTAAGCTGCTGTGTGTTCATGACTGTGATGGCCACGTTATCTCACAGAACTCATTCTCATCCTTTGTCACTTTGTTCTTTTTGTCCCCTCTTGCATGGTGTTCCCTGGCCCTTGGAAGGATGGTGCAGATGTCCCATTTAGGGCTGAGCATTCAACAGCCACTCACTCTCAGCCCTTGGCCAGTTACTGCCCACTGCAAACAGAAACTTCTCTAACCAAGACTGGGAGGGGTAGGTGTCATCTTCTTCAGTGGCGTAGCTCATGGTGAGCTGTTTGTTTTCCTTTAAAAAGACTCAGTGTGCAAAAATAAGAGACATGAAAGTAGGAGAGCAAGTAGCTGGGAAGACGAAGGGAAAAGCAAGAGTGATGGGGAGAAGAAAAAGTGATGGGGGCCACATATGATCACAACATCACATAGATGAACAAATTGTTTAAAAAAAGAATTTTTTTTGAATTAAATTAAAGCAAAGAAAAATGAGGGGTTTAAATATGTACCTTTGTAAAATAAAAAATTAGGTTTTTTTAATTTATTGTTTGACAATTTCATGAGTGTATATAGAGTCTTAGTTGTTTCCAACCCTATATCCAGCCCCATCCCCCCTTCTCTTCCGATAAAAGCATTCTTTTATCTCAAGAAGTCCCTGCCTACTTTCATATCTTGGGGTGAGTCGTAGTTAGGAGCTACTCGTAGTTAATGGTTGGCAGCAGCACTAGCCCATAGATATGGATGTGACAAATGTGACACAGTCTGGCTACCTGTCATCTTGTTTATGAGTGTGGTACACTTTAGCAAACATTTTGAGGAGAATGTCTGGAGAGTGACTGGTTTTATTAAAAAGCTGAGTTATAGTTCTTTGAACCCAGCATTTGACATTTTCTATGTGTATTTAGTATTTGTTATTGTCAAAGATTATTATAATAAAGTTGCCTCAAAGGGACTCAGGAACCACTAGCCAAGAAAGGACAACTGGATGGTCTGTAAGGACAATGTTGTGGTGGATTGAAACACATGGCATGTGTGCAGATCTTGAGGGTTTCAGTAACATTGGGAAAGAAAAATAAAATCACCTTCGCCACTTTGGAGGTGACGCATGGAAGAAAACTAGTAAACAAAGGACAAATGCTGAGCATTTGTCATTCCTTGCTTAGGAGCTTCATCTTCCCTGGTAACTAAAAACATTCCTTTTAGAGTTGAGAGCCAGCAAGGATGAACGGTTATCATCTCCACAGAGACCCTGAGCACACGCCACTGCTCACCTCAGGTTTTCCAGGAAAAAGTTTCAAACTTGATAAAGCCCCTAGATCCAAGTGCCAATTATCAAGCTACTCCCAAGGAGACATGGCTGAGCAAATGAGTCTGTTTCTTCCACAGGAACGGCCACAGTTACAAACTGTGGCAGCAAAATTAGAGCGGGGGAGAAACATGACTGCAGATACCAGTTTCAATCTCTGACATTGTTGGATCTTCTGTCTGTCTGTCTGCCTGCCTGCCTGCCTGTCTGTCTGTCTGTCTGTCTGTCTGTGTTTTTCTCTTTCCATGAATCTGAAAAAGTGGGTTTGCAAATATGAACATTGACAAGGTGTGTGATGGCAAGATGTGGGTTGAGGGAAAGGTTTCGGGAGGCAGACAGCAAAATGGTTCAGCTGGCAAAGCTGTTCACCCCAAAGGCCAGGTGATTGGAATTCAATCCCATTTAAGGTTGGAAGAGAGAACTGACTCCTTGCAGTTGCCCTCTAGCCTCCAAAAGTGTGATGTGACGTGTGTACTCACGTGCACATCACATACAAAGTAATTATAAATAAGTATTAAAACACGATGGAGGGATGATGGCTTGGTAGGCAAAGTACTTGTGCAAGCTTGAGCATCTGAGTCTGGGTCCCCTGCACTCAAGGAAAAGCCAGCACAGTGACTTCTACCTGTAATCCCAGGCTCAGGAGGTAGGACAAGGGCAATCCCGAGGGCTTGCTGGCTAGTCAGGGATCTGGTGAATCAGTGAACTTCCAGAGCTCCTGTTAAGTCGCTGTGTTTCTCTGTATTCAGACAGATACTTCAATGGCTTTCCGGCTGGCTCCACAGATGTTTAAACTTGAGTGAGCTTTCGCTCTCCCAGGGCTCTTCCTCACTCTACAAAGACCATTTTGCTGACACATTAATCTAGCACTTGACTCTCACTTGACAGTGAGAGACCTTGTTCCCCAAAATAAGATGGAGAGTGACCGAAGTAGACTTTGATGCCAGACTCTGCCCGGCTCTTTACATACAGACACGTGCACGAGCATGTACATATATGTACAGATACACACAAGGATTAAGACAAGGTTTCACACATAACAGTGGCATGGTTCAGTTAAAAAAAAAAGACCTTTTGGGAAGATAAATGACATCATTTTCAGATTAAATTACTTTTTGGGGGAATTTACTTCAAGTAATGGGATGGAACACGGGGTGAAAATGTGGATGGAGGAAATGTGATTGTTGTGTGTGGGGAATTGTTGAAGCTGGGTTATCAAACTGACCTCTCTTCTTGTACTTGTTTGAAATTTACCGAAGTGATTTTTTTAAATGACCCAAATTATCTAATAACTAAGCTCTCCATAATATCAGGCAGCTCCTTTAAAATAGACAAATTAAACTCATCAGTGTTTCTAAGATTTTCATTTCAAATCACAAATATAAATTATAGAACTATGGATTCTAAAGTACAGGGAGGAGAAAAGTTATATTAAACATGATGCATAATTAGGATACCAAGTGTACACATATTTTAAAAAATGTGTGTTTATTCACCTTAAATATTTGCGTTTTAATTCTATTTCAATTTTTGGGCTAGCAGACGCTAACCAAGGAGACAGTTAAGCGGTCCTGAACATCTTGGGTCACTTTCCCAAGCAATTGTTATGTCAAGGAGACAGTTAAGCGGTCCTGAACATCTTGGGTCACTTTCCCAAGCAATTGTTATGTTACTTTCTCAGCTGACCATGGGTTCTTAATGATCAACAAGACCCTTGGCTGACTGGCCAACTGGGCCTTTGCCCAGAACACGGAAAAGACTTCTGCAGTGTTTCTTGGTGTTGCTATGACAATGTTCACCAAATGAGGTCTGTGGGTTGAAATTCTATCATTACCTTTTTTTTTTTTTAATTCCTGGAAGTTGGAAGCCTCACAAGGAGAGCAAGTAGTGGCTTCCAGAGCTCCAGTTAAGTCTGTGTTTCCTTGTATTTAGATAGATACTTAAATGACTCTCTGGCTGACTCTACACATGTTTAAACATGAGTGAGCTTTCACTCTGTCCTAGGGCGCCACCTTACTCTACAAAGGCAACTCCATTGACATGTGTTAATCTAACACTTGACTCTTGTGAACCAACACTGAGTTACAGCTCATTTATGGGTCTGAGGCAGGCCAGTGAGTAGAGAGAACCCGATGGAGAAGGTCTGAAGGCAGGCAAGTGGTCAGAACCCATATTGCCTCCTGAAACTTGGGCTTCATTGAGAAATATTTTATTATAAATACATCACTTCCTTAGTGTCCGGAATATACTCATAAAAAATGTATAGCTCCGCATATAGTAAACACATAAAGGTAAGAACTTTTTTTTTTTTTTTTTGGTTTTTCGAGACAGGGTTTCTCTGTATAACAGCTCTGGCTGTCCTAGACTCACTTTGTGGACCAGGCTGGCCTCGAACTCACAGAGATCCGCCTACCTCTGCCTCCCAAGTGCTGGGATTAAAGGCGTGCGCCACCAACGCCCGGCAAGGTAAGAACTTTTTAATGGTAGATTTTTAGTATAAGTCTTGAAAGCTGGCACTTCAGTCTGATTTAGTGAATTCTGTTAAAATCCAGCACATGGACAACGGCAAGGGTTAATTATAAACTAAGACTACAGAGATAAGCTTGGAAGAAAACAGATGTCAAAACATAGCCAAAACACAAAACAAATATAAAAGGCAAAAAAAAAAATGTTGTGATCCCTATGCTGGATAGTTTTATGCCAACTTGGCACACGCTAACATCATTTTAGAGGAGGGAACCTCAATTAAGAAAATGCCTCCATAAGATCAGGTCCCAGATAAGCCTATAGAGCATTTCTTAATTAGTGATTGGTGGAGGAGGGCCCAGTCCAATTTTGCTGGTGGTCCTGGGTTCTATAAAAAAGCAGGCTGAGCAAGCCATTGGGAGCAATCCAGTAAGCAGCACCCCTCCATGGCCTCCGCTCGGCTCCTGCCTCTAAGTTCTTACCTGCTTCTTACCCTGATTTCTTTTGATGACAGATTCTGATGTGAAATTGTAAGCAAAACAAACCCTCCCCTCTCCAAGTTGCTTTGGGCCACGGTGCTTTACCACAGCAATGGGAACCCTAACTATGACACTTTCAGAACACTAATTTAGAAGCACTGACCTGGTCTCCCTGCTCATTTTACTGCCCCAGGTCACATAGGCACCTAGCATTAGAACTAGGATAGAAGATGGACTGTGTCCCCTTCTGATGGAGGGCTTTACTCCCAACCTCATCCACCATCCTATGTTGTCATATGTAGAAGAATCATAGTAGAAGATACATATTGCACATATATGGCCAAATATGTTGCATAGCCTTCTAAAAGGTAGTGTTCGGCGCACTGTCTCCTTTTTATTCAGTTGAGAGCTGCTTCGTCAGGGCTTTTTGCTCTCTGTTCACATTCTGGTATTTCATTAAGACTTGCCTTGGCCTTTGTTAGCTCAGTCTGTGTTTGCCTGGTAAGAAAGTTTACAGAAAGCAATACACATGTATCATTCTCCTCCTCCTCTTCTCCCCCCTCCCCCCCGCCTTGGTTTTGTGAAACAGATTTCTCTCTTTAGTCCTAGATATCTTTATGGAACTCATTATGTAGATGAGGCTGGCCTCACACTCACAGAGATCCTCCCACTTATTCCCAGAGTGTTGGGATGAAAGGCATGCACCAGCACCACCACCACATCCAGCTCCTTTTCTTTTTTATAGAGCCTTGCTATCAAACATTTGTTAAAGTAACTTTTCTAGGGGTTTCTGAGTTTATCCAAGTTAATTTTAGTTTCCAGCTTGGCCAAATAGCATGTGATAAACAGAGGCCTCCTCAATGAAGAGTCAAAGCTCCTCTTGACTTCTTGGCTGGTCTCTTCCCTTGTGGACCTATCCAGAAGGAGTTTTGCAGGCATTACATTGTTAGAGGAAAGTCTAATACATTGATTCTCAGAGACTGACTTCAGTGCTCAGAGATCTGGTTACCATGCCTTTCTGAGGCACTCTCTGATTGGTTAATAAAATCATTGATGACCAATTAGCTGGGCAGAAAGAGTATAGGAAGGTGGGACTTCCTGGGAGGAAGAAAGGAACCCTAGGTACTACACAGAGAACCTTCCTTTCCAGCAAGAGATACGTGCTTTTACCTGCTGAGCCATCTTAACACCATTTTTAAGAGACAGGGCATCTCCTGTGGCTCCCCCATGTTGGTAGAGTGCCTGGTAGCCCTGGCTCTTCAGTCAAAACTCAGTTTCCAGTCCTCCCGTCCTTACCTGCAGCACCCATAGTTGAATTTGAGTCAGATACAAGAAAGAGAATCCTCTGTCCAAATTAGAGACTGGAGAGCAGAAAGTCCAGTGCTGACGTACACATAGCCCAAGAGATTTTGCTTTTTTTTCCTTTGATACAATAATTTTCACTGGGTGGGTTTTGAAAACAGAAATTATTATCGAGTGTAGTTTTTGTTTCTTCAAGAGAAAGTTAGATTTAAAAAGTGAAATTCTTCACACCGAAATGACTTGTCTATTTCTTTTGGTCATAGGTTCCTTGCATTGACTCCATGGAGAGTTTATCATCTCATTTCCGTCATGACACTTGGGCGTGTTATTATGCAAATCATCAAGGATATGGTTTTGTCCAGGACAAGAGGTGAGAATACTCAAACTTAATTTTTATGTATTTATTTCTAGAGTCTAAATATCCAATTTTTGTGCAGACATATCAGTCTTTTGAACATGAGGCTCATGTAGACACCTTTTCCTCCCTGTTTTCTTTACCTTCCATTTTCTTCCATCCCTACCTCATTCCTTTTCCTGTGGGTTTCTGAGATGGGGTCTTGCTGTAGACCCAGGTTGGCCTGGAACTCTCAGAGATCTTGTTTTAGCTTGCTGTGAATGCTGGGATTATAGGCACAAGCCACCATATTGTTTGGGTTTGCTATTTTCATACACACACATATAGACAGACACACATGTACACACATACATACCACACACATGCATATTCAGTGCTATATGTTGAACCCAGGGTCTTGCACATGTAAGGCAAACAATGTCACTGTTGCTACCACCTACACCACAGATTTGAATTTGTTTGAGGTGAAAGGCTACAGTGAGTGACAGTCCATACAGTAGTTAACACCCCCCCACACACCAGTTTAGCAGTCAGGACATCTGGGGCTCTGTCTTCTCACTGGCCAGGCTATATTCAGTGTCTTTTTGTGCTACCAGCTTCTAATGAGGATGCAGGCTTGCTGCCCTCCCTCTCCCCCAGTCCTGCAGCAGGCCCATTAGGGTTTTCATTGAATGGTGTTGTTCTGAATGCAGCATTTCTATGCATGGAAAATGAAAAAGATGGGCTTCCTTCTGCTGCTTTCCCCAGTCACTGGCTGGAGAAACGGTACTGACTCTTCTAGGACAAAGGCCTGATTGAGCTCCATGAATAGCTGGCTGGAGATGGCAGCAGGGTTTCTAGCCCAACGCAGTGCTGGCTGCAGTAGGCTGCTCTCAGGGAGATGGAGACTTCCTTGCAAGATATATCTAGAAGCAGCTGTGGTATTGCCGGAGCTCCCATCAGAACTGTCAATCACTCTCAGATACCCCTGCTTATGCTGATAACAGCAGCCAGGGAAGCTGCAGTCGGCGAGGCTTTCTGGGGTCTTCTGCCTCTTTCCCTCTCTCAGCTGCCCACTTTCCACATTCTTGGCTAAACATATGAACTTTGCTGATATGACCTTAGTTCCATCCTTCCTCCAAGTATTTTTTTTCACTACACTTCCCCCACTTTAAGGGCACATCGGCGTGATCTGTGTGCACATTACTGAATAGCTGATTGTGAGGTTTTTCATCTTACAAAACAGGAGCTCTCTATATATGGAGAAGCAAGCAGAGCCCACCCCTTCTCCTTTCTATGCCCAGCCATTCCCTCTGGCACACCCTTGATCCTTCATGTGAAACAAATAGAGAAAGGAAAGCAGAGATGCAGTTGTCCAAATTAGCTTTTCTCTGTGAAGCCCACAGGTACCCAGGCCTTTGGTTAGTGAGTCATTGCAACGTCCAATTACAACAGACTCCTCTATCTATTGTAGACCTCGGAAGTACATACCCCTGTATTACTGATCACACTTGTGCACCCCCGCATCACTGCTCAGTCACAGGCTCCGAGACTGTCTTTTGTAGTGTGTTAAATTCCTACATCCTCAAACTTGGCTGTGAACAGGTTGTCCTTTACCCTCATGCTAATAAGGGTCAGCTATCTCCACCTCAGGCTCTAAGGTCTTCAGGCACTACCTGTGAGGAAAGAGGGCCCAGTGGGTGTTTCCATCTCTGCCCACAGTCATGTGGCAGTGGGTAGTTCTGTAACCACTGTGTCTTTCTGTCTTCCCTCCTGTGAATCCACACTACCTATTTATGCCACAGCTCACGAGTCTCTTGATCATTGAGATTAGGCCTAGTTGAGGTTGGGCCTATGGTCTCTTCACACACTCTCCTGTTGCTGTTATTGTGACTTGGCTTATCTAAGGCCTGGATTCAGTAGTCTGTGTGGTAGCTGCTTGTCTGAGTTTAGCCCTTGGACACACTGTCAAGCCACCACCTGCAAAGCCCCAAGTCAGTATGCTATACTCACCCTCTAGTTCTCTGCCCCTGTGGAATCAGGTGTTGGTTTACTCTTTCCTTCCTTAACTCTTTGCTAATTGTGCTGTGCTTGGACCCCATCTTTGTCAGAACTTCCTTCCTTTACACAATCCTCACAGGATCTATGCTCAGTGGTGGTAGCCGTTTTAAAGTTTCCCAGTTCTCTTGTCCCCAAACCATATCATTTCTCCCATTTTTAACAATAAGACAAGCATCTCATTGCCAGAATCTCTTCTTTGCCATTGGCTCCAGAGTTGTTGGAGAAACTCTGTGAAGACAGAAGTTAGACTAGTTTGAGGTGCAGGTAGACTGGTATGATTTCTATCCTATCTCTAACTCTAGTTGAGTCTGCAGTAACGCTCCCAGCCCCTGCATTGAGTTGACTTCATTTTATGTGCTGTTCAACTCTGGAAGCCTTGAGTTATTCTAGCAGGTACAGGAAACAGTTGTTTCAGAGGCCTCACAGTATCCTAACATGGCTTGAACAATTCAGTCCTATGCTTATGCAACCAAGGCAATAAAGGAAACCAGATTAATTGCGTAATTCCAATTGTCTGAAGAATTGGCAGCTAAGAATTTTGAGCAACTTTTTTCCTAGCAGTAAATGTTAATAAGAATCTGATAGGGGATGTTTACCTGGTAGGGGTTATTCAAAAACACCCAAGGCAATACCTTTGACCTTTGGTTCAACAGAATGTGCAGAAAATGTCTCATGGTCATTTCTTATTGAGCTCCTTAAATCTGGTGTGTGATAGTGTCAAGACTTGATCAAATAAAAATAGTCCCTGGAGTTTTGACAAGTAAATCTATCTATCTGTCTGTCTGTCTGTCTGTCTGTCTACCTTCCTACCTACCTACCTACCTGTCTGTCTGTCTATCTAATCTACTATTTATCATCTATCTATCATCAATCTATCAATCATCTACATCATTATAATAATTCATTTTTTTCTGTTGGTTTTGTAGGAGCTTAGATATAAGTTTAAAATATCTCAAGATTGTACCATGGCCACCTCCCTTTCCTTACCACTTCCATTATTCCTACTTGAGTAGTCATATTTTCTGTCCTTTCTAAAGTATGATGGTTTGCACCTCTTGTGAAGTCTTTTACTGATTCTTTGACAGCACTTTTTATTAAGTGCACATTTTCTGAACCTCTGGGCTATGCCTGAGGCAGGGACTGTGTTCTAGAGTGCCCTACCTTTATGATTCCTAAGTGTTTTGTAGACTATCACCCACATCCATCATGGACATGGGCACTGTGTGGTCTAACAGCGTCGAACACTTAAGAGTTGTAAGCGTTCTGCTTGGAGAAGCTTGGACATTTCTAAGCTGGCACATGCCCCTGGAGAGCGACAGCTTGCTTAAGTTTCCCATTTTACTTCCTGTTGCAGGTGCACAGTTGTGGAGAAGCCTCAGTGAAAGGTAGGGAATTTTTACTTCAACAGCGTGGCTTTATGGATGGCAGGTCAGTGGGATGGGTAGGTGACTTGAGCTGCGGAGGTGTATCACTGGAGTCTTGTTTTAGCAACAGAGACCTGAGTCCCTACAATGATTTGCAGGAGTGTGGAAAGTTAAGCTGAAGATGAGGACAAAATGGGGAAAGTCACTCTGGGGATGCATGCATTTCGCTCAGTGGCTGGGCAGTGGATTTGTGAGTCACCTGTGTGGGGACAAAGCAGTGCGGAGGGAGGGGCCTTTCTGTTTGACGCTTTCTCTCAGATTCAGTTTTGGAGTGTGAATGACAGTTGTTGCAGTGGAAGAATGGGGGTAACTGAGTTATAGAACTGTGGGAATGTTCTAGAAGGTTAGTTAGTTATGCTGTTAGTTCAGATGGCTTGCAAGAGGAGGGGAGGAAAAGGAGGGACAAAAGCCCCAGATACTGACCAGCCACTTGGGCTCTGCCCCACTGGGACTACATCGAAGTTAGTGTTTGTAGAACTGATATCTTTTTTAAAGGACTGATATGGCCCTGTATATTTGTATCACTTAAGAAAGGACAGAGAGGATACCTGACTTATGATGGAGGAGGAGTTTGTGCCATTTTCATCACATCAGCATGATTTGTGCCTGTTGATGTCACCCAGAACCACCTGACCTGAAATTCTCTCCAAGTTAGCTCTCCTTTAGAGACTGACTCAACCAGGAAGCTGGGTAGTCAGGAGGCTAATGATGAGAACACAGTTGGAGAAGGGGATCTGAGTTCCCAAAGTAGTGTTCCTGAACCATTCACGTGGCTCCACGCACATGCCTGGTGTAGA
>CAJQZJ010035608.1:1950751-1964122 GCA_907164525.1 Lophiomys imhausi | reverse complement strand
CACATGCCTGGTGTAGAGGGGTCTGATTTTGGCTACGTGCTGACCCACATTAAGTGGCCTTTGCTCTCTGTGCTTTCCATACATTGGGAAAAAGTGTGGACGTTTGCGTACTGTGAGATTAGACCAAGTGAGTTAACACGATTTCAAAGGACTAAAAAGCAAGCAAGGCTTTTTGCTCTTTGATTTAGAGTCCTTTCAGAATGGTCCTCTGGTTGGTCTGACCATCTTTTCTATGGTTTGGAAAGTGTCCATCAAAATTCATGTGTCAGTTCACATGGCTAAGTGATGGGAGCAACCTGTGTTCAGCCACAGAGGGGCGGATTTAATACATGTGGTATATATACATAATATGGTTGTTGTCAGACATAAAAGACATAAAAGAGAATGGCATTACATTGTTTGCTGGAAGATGAACGCAACTGGAAATAATCATATTAAGTGAATGAAGCCAGTTTCAGAAGGACAGCTGCCATATGTTGCCACTCATTCATGGAATCTAGACTTTATGCAGTTACATAAAACCAGTTATGTGTACATAAAATGGAAGTAGAATCGAGCCTGTCTAGGGCAACAAAGGGGAGAACAGGAAGCAGGTGAGGGTATGGCAGGAAATATGTTCAATGTAGAAGATATTCTTGTATGAAAAATTTTTTGATGTAACTAAATGAAGAACTAAAAGAAAAATTGCATGTCAGGAGTTTAATCCCCCAAATAACAGTGGTTATTTTGTGTTATTTCAGTGGTGGGGCATAGTGGGAGGGGTCTGGGTTACACAGGCTCTTCCACAAGAATGGACTCTGGCTACAGAGGGGGTTGCAGCTCTTGCCTTATCTTACCGCATGGTGCCTCTGCCCCAGCAAGAAGAGGCCTGTATCACATACACCCTGAATCTTGAACATCTGTGTTTATTCACTGAGGTTTCCAGTGCAGCACACCATTCACGACTTCAGTGACAGGAATTTCTAATATTTCTGCCTGAGTTTCCTAGGTGATAAGTTGGTATACAGGTTCCATGGTTCTCAGCATCTGGCCTTGGGTAATGCTCATGTCTTTAACAGTGAAAAAAATTGAAAAAGAAAACAACTTGCAGGTTGAAATGTGTGACGATAAGCAGGTCACTGGAGGTAGAAGGGGGCACTCTGTGCTTGTGGAAGCCATGTGGGATTAGGGTCTTTTCTTTTCCTAGTTCATGGGTACTAACTCTAACCAGCTCTAGACCCAACTCTCACCCACCTCCTTGGCAGTGGCTGGACATTGTCCCCCACTGTCCTTAGGTGCAACAGCTGAGGTACTCGGGTTACTCAGCAAGGGTTAGTTTGCGCTGGGTCTCAGCATGGCCTGGCTTCCTGTCGGTGGGGCTTTCTTCAGTATAGGTAAAGCATCCAGCATCCCTCATGGGGGTAGTGGTGCACAAGCACACACTTCAGGCGTCTAAGGACGTTCTGTGAACTCAGCAGGTGCTTGGACTGCAGCAGTTTATGGTGGCGAAGCCAGGCTCTGGTTTTCTGCCACATCAGTAGTAACTGGGAACTTTAGGTCAGATGCTGTGTCACATCAGCCTGGGTACCCAGAACTGTCATTTGTGCAAATGTGATTCTAGGTGAGCACGCTCCTAAGAGAACAGCTCTTACTTCACCTGTTTGTTTGACAGCAGGAGCTCTGCAAACTGTATGCAGGGTTTACGCTGAGGGTGCTGTCAGCTGGACCGAATTAACAACTTTTATGACTCCTTCTAGTATGAGGTTGAGACCCACTCTAGGGTCTCATATTATCTTTCAATTTCTACAAAACTGTGACTATTGGTTCAGTGATAACAAATGTTAATGCTTACAGTATACCCTTTTCTGCACGTGCACCTTCTTTTAAAAACAAAACGGCCTACTGGGTTTAACCCAGTAGACATGGCAGGAAGAGGTAGCTTTACTTAAATCTTTGGCATTCAAATAGTACTTTTACAAAGTCTTTGATAGTTTTTTCATTATAACCCAAATTAAAGGGCCAAATTTTCTTCATTATAAGTCATTTTATTGTTCTGTATCAATGTGTTTAAGGATAATTAAAGTTGTAGAAATTGAGACTGACAAACCACTGGGGTATTTCTGATAGGTCTTCTGGGCTGTCCAGGAGCTTCTAGCAGGAGCTGTCTGTAGGAGGCAGTGGTGGCCCTTGGATTCAGCTGCAGCTCAGACATGCACCAAACTGATTCATCTTGAGGCATAGTACCGGCCATCCTAGCCAGCAGGGCTAAGCAAGAGTCCTGGGGTTTCGACCCTGTGTGGCCATATCACAGATTGTCCTTCCTGTTTCGTGTCTCCCGTGCTTTCTCCTCTTCTCACACGCTCAGAGCAGAAGCGTGGGCACTGGCATTTGGCATTGACATGAAATGCTCTTTTGTTCCATAGGCTTCCAGATAATTCCCACAAAAATCGCTCTTGTTCCTCTGTATTTTGAGGAACAGGAAGAGAATCGTTGGTTGTTAAGTCCAACTTGTGGTATCCACCAAGCTCACAAGCCTGAAACGAGTCAGGGAATTAAAGCAGATGGCTAGGACATTAAATTCTGAGGACATTCTTCCTCTTAAAAAATGAAAATTCACCTAGTATCTCCAAGTTGCTGTTTCCTCTGACAAATGGAACATAGATAAAAAATTATTTTGTTTTGTTTCATGTGTGTGTGTGTGTGTGTGTGTGTGTGTGTGTGTATAGGAATTGAACCCACGACCTTTTGCATGTTAAACAAGTGTTCTATCACTGAGCAACATCACCAGCCTGAGAAAAATTATTTTAAATACAATTATAACTCTCGCTCATATACAATCTATAGGCAATTCAAATTCCTGAGCAGAAAGCTGATGATAGCTTAAATGTGGAATCTTTCCCAACAATAGTCATTCCACCACCTGTGTCTTAAATTCTCAGATTTCACAGCTTTGATTGTTCTTCATGTGTCTTAAAGTTTCTTTGTTCTTTCTGTATTGTAACCCTGGACCCTCCACAAACAAGTGTGGCACCTTGCTGTGTAGATATGTTCTTTGAGGATGCCCATGAGTTTAAAGGAGTACCTTCTGGTGAAAATCACATTTGGTTGGGTTAAGTGAAGAAAGGATTTTCTTTTTCAGAAAAGGTAATTACAGCCCAAAATGTGCTGGATGCCTGCATAAGCATATTTTGGCTGATGAGACCCAGGAAGCCTGGGAGCTGAGCTACACAAACTTGAAAGTCTGTCTTCTGCCAAAATGAGAACTCCAATAGGCCTTTTATGCCCTGAAAAAAAAAAAAAAAAAAAAAACAGTTGAGCACAATTCTGTAGTTATCTATTGTTCAATGGGGACTCAAAGCCCCTTTCTTTTTCCTCTGACAAAAGAAAGGGGCTATTCATAGACAGAACAAATCCTCACAAGGGCTACTGGGTTGGGTCTCCAGGCCATGCACAGGGCTCCCCCAAGATTCCAGTCAAGTTGGTTATGTTGTTCAAGTTGCACTTTGATATTGAGATCCATCAAAGCCAACTACAAAATGGGACTCAATTGTGAAGTCACCCTGGAGGAAATGACTTGGAGAATTAGGTTTATTATTTCTTACCATGAGTCCTATACTTACATAAAAATTATTTATGGGTCTTTTAATGTGTCCAATGCTAGATGTTTAAGAACCACACTCTTCTTTGGGGAAGACTGTGAGACTGAAGGAAGTACCAGCCCAGAGTGGAAGGCAAAGCCCCTGGAGACGCCTGTAGGTCTTTGCAACAGCAATGAATATTTTTTTAAGTATTAAAAATAAAACTCAAGGTATTAAAAGTAAGATGAGGGCTGGGGCTGTAGCTCAATTGGTAAAGTGTTTTTCTAGCATGCATGAAGCCAGGGGTTCAGTCCCTAGCACTTCATAAAAAACAATGTGGTGGCACATGACTGTAACCCAGTTCTAGGGAGGTAGAAGCAGGTGAATCAGAAGTTCAAGGTGAACCTGGGCTACATAGAGAGTTGGAGGCCACCTGGACTATATGCCTTATGCTCTCAATAAAATATTATAGTTGTGCTTCTGTATCTAACTGTGGTTCACTCATATTTTTATGCTATGTAATGTTCCATTATATGCATGCAACACAACCTTTTTAAAAATATTTATTTATTACTTCAGGTTACAGCTCCATCACAGTGTCCTCTTTCCACCCCTCCCAGTCCCGCTCTTCCACCCTTTACCCCCTATCCCTTCCATCACACTCCTCTGGAGTGGAGTGTCCCTACATAACAGTCCCCCGCCACAGTTTAGTAGTCATATGAGGGCCAAGAGCCTACTCATACACTGGGAGCCAACAAGGCAGCACCAAAAGGGCAAAGTGTCTCAATGACAGGACACAAAGTCTATGTTCCTGTTCCCTTTAGTACACTGATTGTAGTATAGATATCCTGTACTATATGGCTAAAATCTGACTATAAGTGAATAGATGCCATGAGCATCCCTCCGAATCTGGGTTAGCTCACTCAGGATGAGCTTCTCTAGTTCCCAACACAACCTTTTAATTCCACCCATTTGCACGGCCAGTGGTTTCTGTGAGTCTCTAAACTGACTACATTGCAGTGCAAACACTTGAAGGAACGGAAAGGAGAAAGCCTGGTGCATAACTGAAGTGAGGAGGCTGCATCTGTGGAAGGGTGTGTGAGACAGGCATTGGTTTCTGGGCCCAGACATACAATTTAGAACCATTGCAAACATTCAGGAAAGTTTTCCTTAGGGCTTAGTAAGCTGGTTGTGCTCAGTGGTTCTTCTCCGCTGGTGGCCACTAGGGGGTGGAAGGGAGGCGGGACCTCCCACCTCTGGGAAGCTGAGAAATCACCCACTGCTAGGGAAATGAAGCCATCCACTACTCCAAAGCGGGGTTAATACTTAGGCATTTGGCCAAGATAAGAACATTTGTGCTTTCCCAGTTACAAGAAGAGAATCCAGTTAAAAGTCGCATCTGTGTGTACTTATACATAGTTGCACGTCTGTGCTATGTAGAGAAGGGTAAAAATATAGATGGACATAGACCAAGAGGAGGGAAGGATAGCAAAGTGTGAAGAAACACGTACTCGTGGAGAGTAAGACAGACTGGGTGAGGAGGACACTCACAAATGAACTGTGCAGACCAGGGACAAATGGTGGTAGCACTCAGTTTTAAAAGCTAATGGTTTTCGTGAGCAGAAGAGCTCAGAGGGCCCTTTGAGCTCTGGGTTTTTTGCTGCTGTTTCCACACACCCTCAGCATCTTCTGAATCAGTCGATTGTTGCCCTAGGAAGTCTTTTCTCCCCACTTCTCCTACAGCTTGCTCTCCTGAGTCAAAATACATAGACACCCTCTTCTCCCTTGTGCTCCTTAACCCTATGTAAAATCAAATCACAAACCCCAGAAAATACCTTAATTTTTAAGCAGTTGTGTGATTTAAATTTCAATCAATTGGTGATTGACTGTTTCTGGGTATAAAATAACCATTTAATGTTCCAGACAAAGATCCCTGTTTGTTAGAAAAATATTCGAGTCCATGGTGCTATGGATAATTCCAGAACCTTGATGTGCTTAGAGTGGCCTGACAATCCTGCCACACCCACTATGTCTGTCTTCTAATCCCTCCCTGGGCCTGTTGATGTGTGCTTAGAGTGACCTGACAATCCTGCCACACCCACTATGTCGGCCTTCTAATCCCTCCCTGTGCCTTTCACCTTACTCAGCAATAGGAACTTTGCAGATGTGGGTGTGTATGTGTGTGTGTGTGTGTGTGTGTGTGTGTGTGTGTGTGTGTGTGTGTATGTGTGGATATTTTCCGAGTTATGCACATGGACCTAGGGTCACCACAGGGGCCTTTCCATAGCAAGACATGATGGATGGAGAGGAGATGCTGGTGGTGGGCCTGGAGGTAAATAAAGGAAGGGAGTCCAGGAGTGCAGGCAGCTCCAAGGAGGTGGAGGAGGCAGGCCTGTAGAGAGGGGAGATTGGTTACAGACAGGGCACATCTGAAGACTTTGCTTGTGACAAGCTTTAAGCCAAAAGCCTGTGGCAGTTTGTTGCAGCAACAATAGGAAGCTAAAGGAATGTTTGCTATGATATGAAAGGACCAGTCTTTACTGGAAATTGTCAAGGGCAAGTTGGTTAGGCCACAGCTCTGCCCACCAAAGCAATGTCGTTTTACCTGGCTTGTGGTGTAGCTGCATCCAGATGTAGTTTGACCCAGTTTGTCTAAGAGCAATATCCTGTATCCTGAGGCAGGAGTGTCAGGGTCAGTGGGACAGAAAGACAGAAATTGAGAGGACAGCCAGCCAAGAATGTGTCTAGGAGGATTGCCACTGGGCCAGAGGAAAGATGAGGATTGTAAAAGGAACTAGTGTGGTCAAGAGGGTCCTGAGTTGTATGACAATGCCATGCCGGAAGCCAGGGTAGAGCATTGTGTGGAGGCTGCAGCATCCCTGTCCTGAGGGCCGGGAGGAAAGTGCCATGGTGCGTGAAAACACTGGGGACCTTTGTGAATAGCTTTCTGTGAGTTTCATCTATGTGTTGAGGAGGTTGGGGAGGAGGCTTTTAGGACTGAAAACAAATCCAGGGCTTAAGAAGGATGAAAGGAAGGCTGAGAAAATGGAGGTAGGTGGTTTGAGCCACATCATACCTGGGAAATGGTGACAGGGGTGAACGGAGAGAGGCGAACTAGTGACCAGGAGAAAACATTGACATTGCTGTTTGGTTCCAGAATGTTCTCATTACCCTCAAAGGGACCCTCACAACCATCAAGTAATTGTTTCCATTTCTTCTGTTCCTCTAGCTCTAGACAACCACAGTCTGCTTGCTCTTGGTGCATTTGCCTCTGGATATTTGTATAATCAGCTATGTGTCGTTTGCTAATTGTGTCTGGTTTCATTTTAGCATAATCACTTCAGGATTCACCCATAATATAACTGTACCATATTTTTACCGTACTTTATTCCTTCTCACAGCTGAGTAATACTCTGCAGCCCGGATATACCACATTTTGCTCTGCCTTCATTTAATGGTCTTTTTGGTTATTTCCATCTTTTGGCTAGTGAGAAGTTTCATTTTAGCTTGTTTGATTTTGTTCTCAAAACAGAGAGATACGGTCATGTGAGTTACGAACAGGTTGGGTGTGTGTGAGGATGACTGGGTAGAATTAACCAGGGCTCTCAGCCCTGTGTCTGGGGACAGAGTGTGTATGGCCATGGTGGGCTGGGCTTCTGACTGACTTAGTTCATAGTTTACAGATCATTTGTGGAAAATTAAAGCTGCCATGAAGTACCTCCACAAATGCTCAGTTCTAAGCAATATTTATACCCTTCCCTTCTCCAATCCCCCTGAAGTGGAGAGCTCCACTCCCATACAAAGAACTTGTGCCCTTCATCTGTCCTTCAAGTCCAGCTTCCTCTTAAATCTCTTTTTAATAGTTTGCAGGGGAAAAGGGAAGTGCAGGGTCAGCATTGTTGTTAGAGGTCTGATTAAAGGAGGGGCAGGATTGTGGCGTAGTCCCCTGACTGGGAAGCATTGCTCTATACCTCGTGTGTGCTGTTCGTTAGTTATTTTGAAGGCTATTCTTGCTTGTGCCTGCTTTTTTAATACCTGGACAACTGGGGAGAGAACTTATAATCCTGCAGCCATTTGGCTTGTATTCTTCGACAGTATTTTTAAACTAAAACATCCAGCGCTGTCCCGTGTCACCGAGATCATAGGCAGCAAGCGCCATTGGCACACTTTTCTCCTGGACTACAGCTTTAGATTTTGAGTTAGTATTTTGAAATTACACACATGCACACACACACTACTTAAAGAAAATCTTCCTTTCATTTTTTTCTTAATTTTAGTCGATGACTATTTTTATTAAAATGAGCAAGGACATTCTCAGGCATGATGCTGGAGCCAGCTGCTATGGAAAGAAAATTGTTGTTTCCTAAAACGTACCAAGCTAAGAACCTCAACTCAGATATGGACTTTTAATTTCAATAAGTTGCACATGTGAATATTTCCCCCACTCTGCTTAAGGTGTTTAAGAGGCTTTTAATGAATGTACTGTGCTCAGCATATAATGAGTACTAAGTAATTGAGAGGACTTTTAAAGTTTTTAAATTTAATTTTTAATTTTATGTGTATGAGTGTTTATCTGCAATCTTGTATGTGCCTCACATTCATGCAGTGCCCTCAGGGGGCCAGAAAGAGGTGTCCGATTCCCTGGAACTGGAGTTAGAGATGGTTATGAGCTGCCGTGTGGTGCTGGGTGGGAACTGAACCCTTGTCCTTTGCAAGAACAGAAGGTGCTTTCAGCTTTAGCCTCTGAACCATCACACCAGCCCTCCAGAGAGATTTAAGTGGAATTGAAACGTGTGTCTTTCAATTAAATGCTGGGTCTGAAATGAATTTGGTATTAAAAACAAAATGATTTCAGGTCCTTCCTTTTAAGCTGTGAGAGAAAAGATTGGCATTTTCATTGTTGTGATAGCATAGTGGAGAAAAGTTAAAGGGGGGTTTCATTTGGCTTACAATGCAAAGGCTTCAGAGCATGGTCCCTTGACTTGTTAAGTCTGGTCCCCTGTATGATGGGCTGAGACATCATAATGGGGAACATGTGTTGGAGCGAAGTGGCTCATCTCATGATGGACAGGAGAAAGTGAACAGGAACAGAATAGAGCAGGGACAAACTATGCCTTTCACAGGCATATTCTCCCAAAGGACCTGCTAGTTGTCTACTTATACTACTCTATAGTACTATATAATATATATATTATATATAGTTTATAGTCATGTACTGATTTATAGATGCAGTTAGTGCTCTTGCAGTTTTCTCTCAAGAGCACCACCAGACAGGGACCAAGTCTTCACTATATGAACAGTTTGTGGGGACCTGTCATATTCAAACCACAACATTTAAAGATGTAGGTGATCTTATCACACCCCTTTACTCTCTGGTGGAAGCAGGTAGCAGTTCTGAGTTAAAGAACTTGTATTGTCTGTGTAGGAACCATGGGCACCAGAAACCAATTATGAGTTTGTCTGTGGTCCCTCAGTCAAGGCACGAGAGTTTTCCAATAGTGAAAGAAGACAACTTGTAATGGAAAAGTGCCTCTTGTTGATCAGAATATAGGGTTCATATTGTAATCAACAGCAGAAAGGCAGTTGTAAATTCCAGAGGAAGCCCTGACCCTTGGCTCCTGCCAGTGGATTTTGGAAATAGGAGAAAAGCTATTCTCTGGTAAGCAAGTGATTTAAGGAAACAGAGGCCAGTGAGAAGTGGATGCATCTCAGTGACAAGTGTCCAACTCCTATACCACATCAGCAACACTGTCGGTCTTCCCCTCCTCGGAATAGCATGACCTGTTGGCTCAGATTCTCTGTTTCTTGGTTTGGACTGCTATTAAAGAATGCTATGGACTGGGTGCCTCAGATGGCAAGCATTTACTTCTCACATTGCTGGAGGTTGGCAGTCTGAGGTTATGGGTTCTCGGTATGATCCCTCTTCTGCATCTGAGAACACCATCTTCTCCTTGTCTCCTCACACGGCAGACAGAGAGCATGCTGGCCCGTCATCCCTTTCTAAGGCAACAGTTCCACAACTGTCTCTATCATTTCAGCTCAACAAGACCTAAACCAAAAGTTAGCTCCAGAAGCTCACTTTTGGGAGTTTGGGAGTTGCATGAGTTGCATGTAAATTTGTAGGTGGTCAGCCCCAGGACTCTCCTTCCTCGGCTGCTCATCTCTGATATAGTGAGGAGGGACATGGAGGGATGGAAGGGATTGATAGAACTCCTCAGAATGCAGAATTAGAGAGTCAGGTAAAGTCCTGGGTAATCTGAGCCCCTGGAAAGGATCATGATGAGGCAAAAGCTTAGAGGTCACTGGCTCTCGCTGATTCCAGGAGCAGGGATTATGTCTAGTGCTTCGGAGTAAGTTGTGCTAGTGTTTCCCAACTCCCTCCAATACCGGGGAAGGTGTTCGTCACATCCTTTTAGATACTGTCCCTTGCTTATTACTGTTGAATCTGGAGACATGAGGATTTGGGGATTTTTTACAAGAGGTATGGTAGATACTTTAGTCATGAATCCTAGAGGATTAAGCCGTTTCAGTTTCATACGGCCTTCATTCAGTTGTTTTGTTTGTTAACACTGGAAGCTAACAAAACAACTATTCAACAACTATGTAACATTGTGGTAGATGGCCAGGTAGGAAGAGAGGGTCCTGTGGCAGTCAAGATGGGAGGCATCAACCAGTCCTGACCACTTCACTCCTCATAACCCTGAAGCGCAAGTGACTGCTCACTCATGTTGAGAGAGGAAATCTGAGCATAGCAGAACCTGTGGCTCTTCCTAGTCACTTTCATATTATTGTTACAAAACACCAGCCTGGGTATTTTACCCAGCTTTACTTCATTGCGATAAAATACTTGACAACATCAATCTATAAGAAGGGAAGACCATGGTCACTTAACCCTCTTGCTTTTTACCCTGTGGTAGAAGAGTACACCATGGCAGATGTGAGTCGTGACAGAGGCTCCTCATCTGACAGCGGATGGAAGTAACTGGAAGAGAGGGGAAAGGATCAGGGCCCAACCATCCCCTTTAAGAGCATGTCCCCAGTGGCCTAACTTCTTTCAACTATTCCCTTTCTCCAAAAGGTTCTATACTTCCCAGAATGCCATAGATTGGCAACCAGTTAGTTACCTGGGTCTCTTAGGAGACATTTATGATCAAAACCAGCCAGTCGTACTGACTCACATCTATAATTTCAGAACTTGGAAGTCTGTGTGGAAAAGCTGTGAGTCTGAGGCCAGACGGGATATGTAGAGAGATTCAAAGCACTGCCTGATTAAAAAAGAAATCTGCACCCAAATACTAGGTCAGGTAGAAAATCATAAAAACTTATTTGTCGCATGGCTCTGGAAACTGAGAAATCCAAAGCATGGTTCAGAATCTGCTCAGAACTTCTTGCTATAACTTAAGACAGCAAGAGCTATGGCAAAAAAGCAAGTGTGCTGGGACAGAGCTCATTCACTGATGATGACACTTGTTCCTGAGGTAGCAATGTTAACCTGTGCAGAGAGCACAGCCATCATTAATTCACTCACCAGGGCCGGGAGATTGTTCCTAACTCATAAGCTTTCAGGGGACACATTCAAACCAGAAAATTCATCCCCTCCCTCAGTTCATGTCTCTCTCTAAAATACTTTCATCCTACCCAGATACCTTCAGAGTCTCAAATGGGTCCTGTACCAACTCAAAATAAAGTCCAGAGTCTTGTGTGACTTAATATGAGCTCGGCTCAAGACAGCCCATCAAGAGGTAGGTTTCCCCCTAGCTGGTAGCCTGTGAACCAAACAAGTGTTCAAGTCCTCAGCACAGCATTGCTATTTCATTCTGGCATGAGGACATGAACTTCCATGAGAATCACGAACATGGTCATATTCATGCCAAAGTATGCAATTATGCAAAACATTTTTGGTCAAAAACAGTTTTCAACACAATGTTCTTAAGACCTTTTCAACTTCCTTTTGGGCAGTTCACAGGTCGCCCAGGAGAAGCAGGGTAATGAATACATCATGACTCTCTTGTGTGCTGTATTGCTTTCCTTCTGCAGAAGGACCCAGAGTCAGTCATTGCTGCATTACAGACAAGCACAAAATCTCTTTGATGTACAATGTGCTTTTCTTTCTTGTGTCTAAGTCCGGGTTCAGTGGAGTTCATGCATTTCTTTCTTGCTTCTGTGTCTGGGTTCAGTGGGGTTCAGCTAGTTTAGGAAGGCTTTGCCCCAAGTTGCATCCAGGCCAACATCATAGCCTTTTATCTTTGTCGACCCAGAGACTGCCCACAGTGTATTATACTCGTGGAAGGAAGGAAGAAGAGCATGGAACTCAAATCCAGTCAGCCCAGCTCCTACCATTCATAGCCAGATGACCAAAGCATTTTACACAGCCAAGTCTAAAGCCAAGATGGGGAAGGGAAAATGTTTCTGGATACCACGAGGTCATGACAGGGCACAGGTGTGTAAGTTACAAGAGAGTTGTCCATTGTGTCCTATAATAAGAGCTGTCATTATATTTAAGTGAGGATTCGTTTCATATGATAGTTTCATGGGTTTTTATTCTATATTCAGTGCCTTCCAAAGCTCATTAGAATGACTACTTTTGAATACACACACATACACACACATATGAGAGAGGTTTGTGATTCATGTACATTTCACTTATGAGAGAAAATTTTTGAAGTGTATCTGTTTATCTATGTGCATATGTATTATATATTTATAATCTAGCATTTATCTGTCTGTCTATCCATCTCTCTGTATGTCTGTCCATCACCCGTCTTTTCTTTTTTCCTTCCTTTTTCCCACCCCTCCCTCCCTCCCTCCCTTCCTTCTTTCCTGGTCTTCCTATGTTATCCACTCTGACTTTGAATTTCTGGGCTCTAGTAATCTTCCTGCCTTAGCCTTGCTATTAAGTATTAATTTATTTTACCCGATTCTTTGGCTCAAGATCACATATAGCCCATTGTAGTCTCAAAATAATTATGTATCAGAGGATGGCCTTGAATTCTTGATCCTTCTGCCTCTGCTAGGCAAGTGCTAGAACCATGGGGAGCTGACCCATTTATTTATTTATTTATTAAATGATTTATTTATTCATTTATATCTCTCTATCTTTATTTTTTTGTTTATTGTTTGAAAATTTCATACATGAATATAGTGTGTTTTGATTGAATCCATCCTCACTCTCTCTTCTCCACCTCCCACTTCTCCCATGCTCATCCACTGGTGTCGGACAGACCTGTTATTTGGATCCCTGCTTGCACTTTGGAGTCACCTTCCCCGTAGGTGTCTGGCAGTGTAGACAGTCAAGCTTTCTTCCAGTTAACACTTGATGTACATGAAGTAGGGTTCCAGGGTTAAGATGTTATTACATTTTTTTTCTGAAGTTATAACTTGGGGGGGACCAGTCAAGTGTCAGAGTGGTGGTGAGACAGCTGAGTGTGGAACATTGCTGGGCTCATGGGAGCTGTGAGAACTCACCTATTGGAGGGTTCCTATTGAGTCTTCTGCTCATAAGTCTGTGTAAAGAGGAGCCTGGGCTGCTAAGTAAAATCAGATGGGAGGATGATTATATCATCATCAGAAGTTTTCATGGGTTCAAATAGGAAGATTATGTCACTATCAGAAGTTTTCATTGGTTCTTTAAGGCCGCGAGGAAACCAAGTGCACACTATTTAAACCATTGCTGTTTTGCTCATAGAAATCATAATTTTAAGACGAAATAAAAAATAGGAGGTGGCTATCTGGAGGTAGGCCAGTAAATTAATTTTGTACTCATTGTACTCACATCCTGTCAGTATTGGAGCTTGCCATTAGTGTTTTGTTCACG
>CAJQZJ010035608.1:1935880-1950741 GCA_907164525.1 Lophiomys imhausi | reverse complement strand
TCAGTCCATGATTTCTTGGCCTTGTTGCTTTAGATCAGCGACAGCTCTGTATGTAATGGTGGAAGCTTGTGGCAGAGGAAGCTACTCATGGCATCCAGTTGGGAGGCAAAAAGGGAAAAAGGAAAGGCTAAGAGCCCCAGTATCCTCTTGAGGGGTACACCACCGATGATCTAAATTCCTTCAACCAGGCCACATGGACTAAAGGGTCTATCACATCTCTATAGTAAGGAGGGACAAATTTTCAATGCATGGGCTTGTAGGAAACAAGCTTTTGGCTTATCTAAAGGCTAGAGGAAAAAGGCTTTGTTGAGACTCCTCCCACTTCTTGCTTGTCTTTTTCTTCAGAAGAGCAGTGGCCTTATTGAGTTTTTTCTTCCATCTTGGAGGCTCAGATGACAAGACACCAGAGGACCCTGAGGTGAAGGGGTGGGCACCAAATTGGAAGTGTTCTCTATCTCGCTTGTGGTGTGATTTAATAGATAGAATATATCACCTTTTTATGTTTTGAATAGGTGGTTTAGTCTTTGTAAAACCTCCCTCTGTGAAGTCTACCCCTTTCTTCATCCCTGAGCCCTCAGCCCTCAGCTCTAGAACATCCTGGTCACTGAACACAGGTAGCAATAAAATAATTATATTTTCTGCCTGAGTTTTTCTCAGACAACTGAAATTTCTCCTTCAGTTACTGTCCTAGCCCCAGGCATTGTACAGTACAGATGTGATTTGTCTCTGTATTTGACCAAACTAAGGTGAGTCTCATCAGAGACCAATGGTGGAGTTGCTGCCCTGAAGCTTTAAGGTAGTTCCCATGAGATCCCTTCCTTACCTCTCCCAAGAGGATTATTATAGGAGGAGCAAGGCTCGTCCCTCTCTTTCTTGGAGTCTGTGATCTCAATGCCCACCATACTCTGACCATGACAGCATTTATAGTTAGGCGGCACTTAGCAGAAGTTAAAATAATGAGGGCACCCAACATTAAACTTTCAGTCTGTAAAACCCTGAGTTAAGCAAACCTTTTAGGTATTGTAGTATAGCACCACCACCACTACCAAAAACAAACAAAAGAAATTAATACAGGCATATAAATTAACTTTTAGTCTAAATTATATGTATTTATATTTAGCTAGCTAGCTATATTTATATATTTATATATATATATTTATTTATTTATCTAATCTATTTAATCTGTGGTTCTAAGGGAAGAGTCAAGTGTGAAATTGAGGCAGTTTATTTTAGATAGTACTTGCTATATCAGAATTCCTTAGGCTGTGGCAATTTATAAAGAAGAAGAATATACTAATAATAGTTTTGGGCAGCGGGGAGCTCAAGATACCAGCGAGAGCCAGTGTCTGATGTGGGCTCATTCCTTTCCTCTGCTCTCATATAGTGGAAGGGACAAGACAGCTCCCTTTAGCAACTTTTCAGGATGCTAATACTACTCACAAGGAGCAGCCGTCACGATATAATCAACTTCTGGGTGGCTCTACCTCTTAATACTGTCATCCACACAACTTTAGGGGGACACAAACCTTCAGACTGCGGCGTTGTGGTGATTGTGAGCTCTGCTGTCTGTGCTGTGGCAGCTCTAACAGTGCAGGGCTCCAGATGGTCCTCACCCTGGGACCCCTGGTATGGTGGGCACGTAATCAACAGTATGCACTGTACAGTCTGACTCTGTGCTTTTGCCTTGTCAAAGCAGCTGCTTTATTTTCCTGAACCTTTGGTTTCCACCGACCCATGGGACAGGTCACACAGCCGGTAGCCATGTCTTCTCACTGGGCTGTGGCTTCTGTCTTGCTCCTCACTGCACTCTGGACATGAGGTAGCCTGCAGCTGGTGTGAGAGGGCCATGGGGCTTCCTAGGTCTTTCCAGGGTAGCTGCAATGAGAGCACCCAGCGCCATGGGAGGAGTGTAGACTAGGTGCTGCCATATTACCTGCTTCTTTTCTCTTTCTCGCAGCCACCAGTTACTTACAGATTATTCATTAGCAGGTCTGCAGCTTTACCAGACTAGGTTTTCTTAGTGGGTCATTCACTGGGCTGTGAATGAAGTTTTGAAAGGGGCAGAATCAAAGGATTTGAGAAGCTCAGTCTTTCAGGCCCTTTTCTTCTGCGAATTTGTGATGGAATCGAATCTAGGATATCACTCTGGGGTGACAGTAGCATTTGTCCACTGCTCACTGCTGAGATGGCAAGACGCCTCTGCAGTTCTGCCAGCCTCTGCCTGTACCTTTCCAAGCATCACCAACAACCTTTGTTGACCAGGCCAGGCTCATGACCTCGCTGATGATGCCTGAGATGCTGCACGTGTCCACTCCACACCAACAGCTCTGAGGTCAGCATCAGAAAGAAGAACCCCCAGGCAGGCTTGTTTTGTTGGTAATTTTTAGTTGGTAAATGCAAGCTTGATCTAAGAAATTCCCTTTGGATTCCCAGAGCCAAATCAAAAAAGTTCCAAAAGTGCTGGTGGGCTGGCCCAGAAGTATGGCACTTGCCTGGCTCTGGGGTTGATCTTTGCTTTGTAAACAAAACACGAAACAAGCCAAGAAGAAAAATCCTAAGAACTTATTTTGCCAGCAAGGTGACTCAAGCAGGAAAGGACATATGCCACCAAGTGTGAGGAGGTGAAATTGAACCCTGGGAAGAAGAGAAGAAACTCCTCAAAGTTATTAACCTCGACCTCTATATATGTGGCACACACACACACACACACACACACACACACACACACACACCCCACCATACAGACATAAATAAAAAACGTAAAAAACCTGAGTTTTGCTAACACACACATACATGTATATGTATGTATTTTCTAGTCACATTCTTTTCCTAACCAGAAAACACTGAAATAGAAATACAAGAACTTTACATTTAAAATTGTTTATTATGTACTGTCTTCAAGAAGAGCTCTGTTTCTTCCAAATGTCATTCCCATTTTTTTTTTAAATTCAAGGCTACATTACTTAAAAATAAAAGTTACTTTTAAAACATGTCACTCACTTCAGTCATATTTGATAAGTAGAGAGCCGAGGACCAGTAATTACTTGGCATTAACTGTCTGGTGACTAAAATGCTTGTTAATGTCTGACAGATGCTGCAAACACATTCCAGGCAAGTGTGGGACTCAGTGGTTATACCTGCCAATAATTCATCAGTTCTGCTTCAGATGGGCAGGGAGGGTGATCAGAAGGCACACAAGGGCCCAAGACATGACAGCAAGCAGAGAGAGGGTTGTTGGGAGTAGGGTGGACACTTGAACAGGCAGCAAGGGCTGGGCTGGTCCAGGCCTTGACCTTTCCTTGTCTCCTGGCTCTCTGAGTCCCAGCTGGAGATTACGAAATGTGTTCTGGATGTTGTTTCCAGAGGGCATAGGTCCTTTTGGTGACAGCTTATTTCTGGATTCCCGGTGCAAATGCCTGAAGTCTGATGACATTCAGGGGTGTGTTTCTCAGCCCATCATCTGATTAGTCACCAAATTCCAGGGACTCTCCCAGCTGGCTCAGAGTGTAGCACGTGAGGACAGAAATAAAATAACTTACTTCCTCTAACCTCATTTTAACAATCCCATGAAACCGAGCCTTGTTCCTTCCCTAGTCTCTGTGGGTATCTCTAGGCCATTTAAACATGAAATCTTCTGTTCTTGTGAGGAAATAGGGTTGCTAAGGCTTTTGGGGGGCTCCTTATAAGGGTGTGTGATCTTATATTTTAAAAGGTGGCTTGAGTAACCTCTGAAAAATCTTAGAAAGAAGAGTGAGGCTATGTCCAATTCTCACACAGACCCCCAGTGATGCTTTAACGAGGAATGTGCTTGTTTCCCTCTCCTTGCCAAGGCTGTGTCTGATCCCCGCTGAGGCTCAGAGGTCAGTATTATGACAACAGGAAGGGCTCTGTTAGTTAAGGCCATGCAAGGTCCTCTGGATTTGGCTGTACTGACTTTAAAATAGGGTGATAGGAGGAACAGCCTTGAAAAGCTTCAGCAAGGATGGAGGGAGTTCTCAGATATGTAGCCTTTAATAGCAGCTGGTGCAAGGTGTACATTAGGCTCCTATGATCCCTGCTATGGGTCTCCAGTGATTTCAGAAGAGCCACTAATCTGAAGCCCAAGACACCGCAGGAGCAGGATGAAGCACTAATCCTTCAGCTGCCTGGATCCCTCACATCACAGGCTCCCATTGTCCAAGTCCATCTTTTCATCTGTCCCCTGAGGTTGGCCTCTGAGTCCTCACAGTGGGAGCCAGGCGCCATCTGCTCTCTACTTCAGTGGAGGCGGGTATGTGGCAGGGTTAAGTTTCCTAGCTTTCTCCAAGCCTCAGGGTTGCACCATAGCTCTGGAAATTTCTTCCAAATTGGGGCCCTATGAGATCTCAGTGTCTGACCTTGCAACTGTCATTTCCCTGTCTTGTCTAGGCTGTGGTAAAATGAAGAGACTGGGCCATGGTGATCTCAAGTTCCTACCCCTGCTAAAACCCCACAATTCTGTGAATATAGCTGAAGGCAGAGAGTTCCTGCTCTAAGTGGGTTTCCTTTCTCTGATGTTTTCCTGAAAGCCGTGAATTCTGTTTGTGATGAGAGAGTAGTTCCAGGGCAGTGACCCTGCTGGTAGCTGTACATGCCAAACACTATATGTAGAGTGGCTATCCTGTGTCAGACAGACCCTTTTTTTCTCCTGCTCTGCTGTATCGTGTCTCATATATCACCCTCTTGTATGTATTGTCCCTTTGCTGTTAGGAACTAAGCTGTTGGTCTTTGGGCGAATCATACACAGTCCACTCCCATACTGTGTAGTTGAGGTGGTGTGTTTGCCACTGGCAATTTGCTGGCCTAAGCGTCCTGTTGTGGTGGAGGAGAGCAATCACTAACAGACGGTACCTGAGGCTTACATGGGTTTTCAACTGAGCACCCCCTTCTCGACAAGAATTTAACCCTTAGCAAGGTCTTGAAATCTCATTCCTTTAATTTGTAGGAAATGATATTTCATTCCAGAGGTTATAGTGAAATTAAAGGACTCAGAAGTCTGTAACATGCATGGCAAAGAGCCTCTCTCTGAGCAGAGCTGCTAGATTCACACAGCTGAGTTACATAGGTCCTTGTGCCAGCACATGAATGAGACAGACAGGGTGAGAAGGACTTGGGGCTGGTCATGGGAAAATGGAGGAAGGTAAGTCAATTGGCATTGAATCTTTCAAAGAAAGTTTAATTATATTTTTATTTATTTCATGTGGGTTTGGGTGCTGTGATGCACTTGTGGACATGAGAGGACAGCTTGAAGAAATTGGTGCTCTCCTTCTAGTCTGAGGGCCCTGGGCATTAAACTCAGGTCATTAGAACTGGTGACAGGTGCTGCTACCCACTGAGGCATCTTATCAGTCCTGCAATTGGATTGTTTTGCCTGACCCCCTTGCCAGTGGTAAATGCTCTGGTTAAAAATGTTCCCAAGAAGGTTCATGTGTGACAAATTTCATCCCTAAGTTCATATGTTAGTGGTGTTTAGAGGTGGGACTTCCAGGGGGTGATTATGACTAGATGAGGTCATGATGGTGGTATCTGGATAATGTCACTGGTGTGCTGAGAAGAGGAGAGACCCAAGTTGACATGTGCTATCTCATTGCCACATTATGATACAACACAGGGCCTTCATCAGATGCCAGGGCCCAATGGTAATGGGTTTCCAGCTTCAGAGTCCTGCCTGTCCCAGGACTTAGCATCTGAGTACTGTTATGATAGAAAAGTCAGCAAAAAGTCAAGCCTTGATGTCTTGGCCTCTAAGTAGTCCCTCCCTCACTCAGAGTTCATTTCTGAAAATCCTAAAGTAGATCCTTGGTTTCTTTGTTTCTGTCTTTCATTCTTTTTCCTTCCTTCCTTCTTTCCTTCCTTTTATTTTTAGACAAATCCTACACTATGTGTCTCTGGCTGGCTGGAATTTAACATGTAGACAAGGCTGATTCCAAACTTGCCTCTGCTTCCATGTTCTACCATGCATGTGAAAACAAATCCGTGGGAAAAGATCTTCACCAACCCCACATCTGACAGGGGTAATATACAAAATTTACAAAGAACTCAAGAAGTTAAATGCCAAGAAACCAAATAATACAATCAAAAAATGGGGAACAGAGCTAAACCGAGAATTCACAAAGGAGGAATCCCTAATGGCTGTGAGACACTTGAAGAAATGCTCAGCATCCTTAATCGTCAGAGAAATGCAACTCAAGACTACTCTTAGATTCCATCTCACACCTGTCAGAATGGCTAAGATCAAAAACTCAAATGACAGCACATGCTGGTGAGGTTGTGGAGAAAGAGGAACACTCCTCCATTGCTGGTGGGAGTGCAATCTTGCACAACCACTATGGAAATCAGTCTGGTGGTATCGTAGAAAACTTGGAATAGCTCTACCTCAAGACTCAGCCATACCACTTGTGGATATACATCCAAATGATTCCTCACCAAACCACAAAGGCATTTCCTCATCTGCGTTCATAGCAGCCTTATTTGTAATAGCTAGAAACTGGAAACAACCCAGATGTCCCTCAACTGAGGAATGGATAAAAAAAATGTGGTGGTACATCTATACAATGGAATACTACTCAGTTATCAGAAACAACAAAATCATGCAATTTGCAGCCAAGTGGATGGAACTAGAGAAGCTCATCCTGAGTGAGCTAACCCAGACTCAGAAGGATGCACGTGACATCTATTCATTTATAGTAGGATTTTAGCCATATAGTGCAGGATAACTATACTACAACCAATGCACCAAAGGGAACATGAACACAAACTTTTTTTTTTCCTGTCAATGAGACACTTTGCCCTAGTGGTGCTGCCTTGTAGGCCCCCAGTGTATGAGGAGGCTCTTGGCCCTCATATGACTGCTGAACTGGGGCGGGGGACTGTTATATAGGGACACTGCACTCCAGAGGAGTGGGATGGAAGGGATAGGGGGTAGAGGGTGGGAGGGCAGGACTGGGAGGGGTGGAAAGAGGGTACTGTGATGGAGATGTAACCTGAAGTAATAAATAAACATAAAAAAAGAAAGCAAATCCATGTTGGGAAGCATTGTCTTCTTCCTCAAGGAGATTACTGTAAACAAGAGTATGAGATCAATTTTGAACCCCATTTGTTTATGAAACACAGCTACTCTGACTTTAATCTGTTCTCGGGCATCCATTTATTTTGGCATTATCTATGCCTTGTACCAATTTTCAGTCTTTTAACAGCACATCGTGATCCATGATTTTTCATCTGATATAGTTTGGCACAATTTCATATTTCATGTTGGATGAGACAAAGACTAAATGTCAGAGTGTGAAAAAAAAAATGAGTCAGAAAACGGGTTTGGTTTTGTGTAGCTGTTATCCTAGCACTTGAACACAGGCGACTAAAGCAGGAGATTTGCCTGATCTGATCTGAATGAGCACCAAGCTGGCTAAGGTTATACAGTAAGATCCTGTCTCTAAAAACAAACAGCAAGCAACAACAATAAGGAAATGGGAGATAGGGACGTGGTTCGTGTCCTTGTGTTATGAGGTATGGGCATTTTCTGGTCTGGAGGACAAACTGTGGCAGTAAGTGAGTTTTGAGAGGTGATTTCCTCATGCTGACTAATAGGCCTCAATGAGGCCACCTCAAGCAAGCAGATTCTTCATGTTTGTAGAAGTAAGGGGTAAGATTGGGCTCTTATCAATACTGCTAGGCTTTAGTGTTCTGTCTCAGAAGAAATCATTGCACTCACTGGCTTTAAGGTCCACCTCTGGTTGCAGGAAAAATTTTGCCCTGTGAAAACTGGCTGGTTGGTCCGTTTTAAGGAAGCGAAGTAAAGTGGGTGAGAGTTCACTACTTTCCTTCCAGGGACAGGCTCCAAAGGAGATAAAAGGACTCAGCCAACTCTTGGTTTGTGTGTTCCCTGTGCACTGAGAGTATGCAGATACAAAAGATGGCTCTTGTTTCAGCCCAAGACTGTGTGTGCCTAAGGGCCATAGCTCCCATTCTTGGAGCAAGTTCTTTGCGCGTGGCAGCACAGCCATTAAGTGCAGCATTGTGATCTTGCATGGGCTGATCTCGACTAGGAGTGGGTGGGCGGAAAACATGATATATAGAAAAATGAAAATATAGTAAGAGGCATTTTGTGTGATGTGTGTATTTAGATCTTTGTCTTAAAAGGGTCTTGTCATACATCCCAGGCAGGCCTACTTCCCACTCTGTATCCCATGCATTCTTGGACTCGAGGAAATTCTCCTGCCCCTGCCTCCTAAGTGCTGGAATTATGGCTGTGTTCCACCACACCCAGCAGTAGTTCTGTTTTAATATAATTTATTCAGACCCCAGATTGCAACAGCAGCTTCTCATCACTTTTTATAAGCATCTTCATTAATTTAGAGTCTACCCTGGGAGGCAAGGCCACTGCTCCTGCTTGCTATGAATTGCCAGGCTTGCTACAGTGCTGGCAGTTAGTAGACATTTTATAAAGATACTTAATGTGTGGATTGTTTGACTCTGATAGTGGAGGCTATCACTTAAAAAAGAAGAGAATGTTAGCTGAACTTAGCTTCAGCTCCTGCTGAACTTGACAGGGGAGTGTTTACAGTGGAACCAGTATATGGTACACGGCAGAATTCTGATGACTTCTCTCAGCGACCCAATAAATCAGAGGTTAGGAGTCCCACATGGAAAATGGCCCCTGACAGCTCAGAAGGAGAGTGAAAGCTGGCTGGACCTGAGGTGTGAATGTTGATATGAGTTCAGAAATACCCGGGCTACCCCTTTGGATTGATTCACACATTATCACATGATTGCCTTGGCCTTGATACGGTCAGCTAGAGTGAGTATGGCAGTCTCTCTTCCCACCACCCACTCTTCACATCCTCACTCTGCAGTGAGACATGAAGACTGATGAGCCCTTCCCAATTGAGCATGATGACCCTGGAGAGTTCCCCTTTGGGCCTGGTCGCACCCACCACTCAGGTCAGTGGGCAACAACTCATGTCTCAGAGTGTAGACAGGAAGAACAAGACACACACCTGAAGGCTTAGCTCATGTGAACACACTCTGACAGTCTGTGGTGTTGGTAGTTGTTGGATACAGAGAGGCTGTGCCATTCTTGATGGCTACCCAAGACTTTTGAAGGGGTTTTCCTGTATATGAGTCCAAGCTTTTCCAAGAGAGAAGCTGAACTTACTTTCCTACCTCCAAGGAAGAGTGGTAGCCTGCAACTGTGGGACGTACCCACCAAGTACATTTTAGTCAGACTTCACAGTCAGAGCTGGGAATGGAAAAAGCAGGCTTCAAGGATTCACCCATCATAGCAAGGATGGGGTTAACACACACCTTTCTCAAATAGCAGTGCTGAGGGGTCTAACACTGACAGGGACTTTGTATGGCTGCTGGTGTTTCCAATAGAGTACTACTTTGGGATGATTTGGGTCATGTTTGCGAACTCAGTCTTTGGCATTCTAGAGACTCACATGACCCTTTAAACAATTCCTTTCTGTTTAAAATTTTTTGCATTTATTTATTTATTGTTTACTTTTTTGTGTATGTATGCATGCGGAGGTCACAGGACAACTTGCAGGATCTGCTTTCTCCTTCTGCCAGCTGAATTCTAGGGATAGACTAAGGTTTGGAGGCAAACACATTACCCACTGAACCATCTCATTGGCCTCAATTACTTTCTGCTTAAACCAGCCAGAGTAAGTCCATCTTATGTGTTACTAGGAACTGTGGCTGAATTTGTACATAAACCAAGTGTGAGAAACTGTACTTGGCCTTCCCATGGGTCCTCTGCCAGTTTCCATGGAGAGCTGCTCATGCCTGAGCATCAATCGAGAAAAGTTTAGACCTGCACACTCCCAGGGTGGCCTACCTTTGGCCATACTTTCTTCATGTTGAAACTTGGGCATTATTCTTGGGAGATGAGGAGGAAAGGGATGAGACTTGTAGGTTAAGCATTTAAAAGGATCTTAGAGGACATAAGACATTTGGTATTTACCTTGTCAACTGCTTAAGCATGTATTGGAGTTCCTTGTTAATTTCTTTCAGTTCTCAAGTCTAGAAACTAGGACAAGCATCTTCCTAAAAGGGTGTTCTTCATTTATTTATTTTTTTTTATAGCGCCACATATAATGACTTAAGGTCAGCACATTGTTGTTCACCTTGCACCTGGGTTGGGTTTTATAACTCATTAGGTTGGTTTAAATTTCACATGAGTCTTTTACATAAGCTGTATTATAACAATTCTAACAGTCTACAAAGGAAAGATTCTGGTTAACCATGAAGGATCCCAGCCGTCTTTCCCAAGACTGATTTACACTTTGGACACTCAGCCTTCATATGAGAAAACTCATGCAGGTATCTTCATGGACAGACAATCAGGAGACGCTCTTCAGAGATATGCAGATAGTAGGAGCACACTGTGCCAAAACTGAAAAATCGGCCTCAGTGCTTGCTTCAGACTTCCTGTGAATTGTCTTCCTGGAGACCCAGCATTGGGCTAAAGAGAGAGAGGGAGAAGAAGAGGGAGAATGAAAAGGAGGGAAAGAAGGAGAAGGAAAAGGACAAAACAAACAAAAATCTTTGAACACTAGCAAATTAAGAAATTTCAGTACTCTAGAAAATTGCAGCATACATAGTGGGCCCCCAGATGATGAGTGATAACTACTAGAATTCAATGTCATTGGTCTCTGTTGGAGACTGACGTTCTCTTTCTATGTGTTCCATTTTAGAGACAATGGAGACTGAGTTTATTCCCTCCATGCCAGCAGTCTGGGTGCTGTACTAGGGTGGGCACAGGACAGAGGGTCTGCCCCTCCTCTGCCCCTCCTAACTACCTCAGGAGGAAAGAGCCTTGTAGTTCAGGGGTAAGGCATGTGGACACCTTCCTAAACTCCCTAGGTTGTGAAGGGGAGGCAACCCAGGGGTGTCCTGTTTGGTGAATGGGTCCTTGTCCCCTTTCAACTCTGCTGAGTCTCTCTGCTCACTTCAGATGTGTTGCAAGGTGGCTGACTTCTTCGTGGATTTCTGCTCTCAGACTCAGTGCTCATTTAACATGCTTGGGGCATGCCTCTGTTGGAATTTAACATGCTTGGGGCATGCCTCCGCTGGAAGGCCGATTCCTGATTCCTTCCAGGGGTTGGTATGAGCTTGCTGTTCCACTGTACTTTCCCTGCTCTGTCATAGCCTTCATCACACTGCTCCTTAAGTGTCTGTTGATCTCTCTCTGTTTCCCACTGGACTTAAACATGGTGACAGCAGAGACCATTTCTAATCTTTGCCCTCCTGGTGCCTGCCCTGCAATTGACACTGAATAAGGAGTTGTTAAATGAGTTATTCATTTAACCAGCTGATGTCATTAATAAGCATGCATGATGAGTGTATAGCTGTTGCTATAAGCAGTGGGCGATTCCAAGGAAGGAAAACACAGACAGCCCTGGCTCTGCTGTTTACAAGTTCTGTGACCTTGGGAAAGATGCTGGTCCTCTCTTGACTTCATACTCCTTAGCTCTGGGATGGGCTGAGAGCCCCTTCCTCGAGACAGTCCAAGGGCTTTGTAAAGCAGCCAGCAGAGGACTTGGAGCCTAGAAAGAGCAGTTCGGCTGCTGCTCTCATTACCTGTCACCTAGGGTCAGTAAGCAAGCAATTGCAATGAAAAAAATGGCATCTAGGACTCACTCTTTCTTCCATTTAAAAATATTTGTGTATTACTTATTTTGAATATGTGTTGCATATATGTGTGTGCAAATGTAGTGTTGTGTGACTTCCCTCTCTTACATTGTTAGACAGGGTCTCTCATGGAACCTGGAACACTCTGTCAATGAGGCTGGCTGGCCAGCAAGGCTCAAGAATCCTCCTGTCTCTGTCCCTCGAGCACTGGAAACACAAATGTGTGCCGTAGTGCCCAGACTTTTTGGGAATGCTAGGGATCTAAATTCATGTCCTCATGCCTTACTCAACTGAGAGAGCTCCCAGACCCTTTACTTCCTTTTGGCCTTGCTTTCTTGTTGAAATTTTGAAGAAAGAAAAAAGGATAGATCATTATGATAGGAGACAGGGGTAAGGAATGCATATGGTTCTTTGCATCGCTTGAATTTTTTTATTGAATTTATTTTTAAAGATGTATTTTATTGCAGTGTGTGTGTGTGTGTGTGTGTGTGTGTGTGTGTGTGTGTGTGTGTGATGTGCACATGAACCTGTGGAGACCAGTGTCATGGTCCCTCTGGAACTGGAGTTCAGGTGTTAGTAATTGAACTTTGGCCCTCTGGAAAGCAGGAAACACTTTTAAACACTGAATCATCTCTCTAGTCTTCTTGAGTATTTATTTTTTTAATGTTTGTTTATTACTTCAGTTTACATCTACATCATAGTACCCTCTTTCCACCCCTCCCACTCCTACCCTTCCATCCCACTCCTCCGGAGTGGAGTGTCCCTACATATCAGTCCCCCACCCCAGTTCAGCAGTCATATGAGGACCAAGAGCCTTCTCATACACTGGGGCCTACAAGGCAGCACCACTAGGGCAAAGTGTCTCATTGACAGGAAAAAAAGTTTATGTTCCTGTTTCCTTTGGTGCATAGGTTGTAGTATAGTTATTCTGTACTATATGGCTAAAATCCGATTATAAGTGAATAGATGCCTGTGCATCCTTCTGAGTCTGGGTTAGCTCCACTCAGGATGAGCTTCTCTAGTTCCATCCATTTGGCTGCAAATTGCATGATTTCCTTGTTTCTGATGGCTGAGTAGTATTCCATTGTGTAGATGTACCACAGTTTTTGTTTGTTTTTTTATCCATTCCTTGGTTGAGGGACATCTGGGTTGTTTCAGTTTCTAGCTATTACAAATAAGGCTGCTATGAATATAGATGAGGAAACTTCCTTGTGATTTGGTGAGGAATCATTTGGATGTATACCCAGAAGTGGTATGGCTGGGTCTTGACCTGAGTATTTCTTTTAAACAGACACCTGTGTAGGAAAATTAGCATACCAGGCATTGTCACTCAAATGTTTGATTAGTCTCATTGAGTCTGTATACTTTGTCTAAGCCAGTCATATATAGAATCTTCCTTGCATACATTTCTCTTTCCATAGACTCTTTGAACAACTCCATGTAGTAATATTTTCATCCTCATTATACCAGAGAAGAATCAGTCACAGAGGGACAAACTGCTTGACCAAAATCACAGACTCCAAGCAGTTATCTTGTCGGAATCACTTGGCAGAAATGCCCCCCATGGAAATATATGTACTGTCCCCACCACAGTGAGGTGACATTGGTGACACTGCCCTTTAGCGGGGACCTGTCCAGGTAGAGTGACAGCTGGACAGACTAGTACGCGTGCAGTTTAGAGGAGAGACGGCAGAGGAGGGTGGCAGCCAGCTGGGCTCCATGGGAGTAGCATGAGCGATCGAGATGAGCAGAGGGCACCAAAGAGGGTCCGTGCTTGGGAAGGTAGTGGGGTGTGAGGAGACCCAGGAGAGGAAGTAGACCTAAAGCTGCATGGTTTCCAGGGACAGCAGGACTGGTAAAAGATGTATAGTCGAGGGAACAGGGCTCTGCCAGGCTGCCTTAGGCTTTACTTAGAGTTGACTTACTCCTTGAAAAAGACGAAAACATCACCCATCGACTGTGCAGGTTTAGCTCTTTGCACCAAATGGACAATTAACAATTCATTCTCTGACCCCATTCACTAGCCACTGGATAGAGGAAACAGGCAGCTAAGCACCTGAGAATGTGGAAGAATTAACCCAAATTGACTGAGAGCAAAGTCCTTGGCATCCAGGTGTCTGATTGACAGTGAGGTACACCTGCTTGCTGTGGAGCAATGACTTGTAACCACCCGGTGTGTCTCTGGTGGAGGTGATAGTCAGTGAGGTACTGATCCTCTCAAACAGTTTCTTATAGTTGAATTACCACATTAGCAACAAATGCTACTTGCTTGATCAGCACCTGATATGATAAGAGGCTAATTATATGACAGGGTGACCCACGTGGCAGGGCACTCTAGGTCCTAGCAACACAATATTTATCTGGACAGCAGAGGCAAGCTGCTAATTCAAGATGCAGTCTTTTTTCCAGAGACTCAGCCAATGCAGTAAAAAACAACCTTCCCTGTTCCTCACCCCCACCCCAGGTCGTCGACACAACTATAATTTATTTCTTGTCAGCCACTGAACTGGAAATTGTGATCTGATGACCTTCCTTGTGTTTTCATACTAAATAGCCTACGAACAAAACCAGTAGTCAATGGAAGGACACCCTGTGCAGAGTCTCAGACTTTGTTTCCATTTGTTGAATTTTTAAGGATAGAATCTCAGACTTATTTTTTCACGTGAAGATTTTTATCTGATGCAAACAGGCATACAGGGTGTTGTGTGACACTGTTCCTGTGGAAGTGAGAGCAACTATCTGTTCACCCCAGATAGGTAACTGAGGACAGATGAAAGTAAGGATATCATCAATGTCTGCCTTGGGGAAGTGATGAGTTTTAAATTGCACCAGTATGAGTGATGACAGCTCATGAAAGCCGGGAAGCTGGAGTGTGTTGCACACCTGCAGGCAGCTCAGGCTGGAGAGTACCCTTTATAGCTAGCTCAGGCTGGAGGGTACCCTTTACAGTCAGCTCAGGCTGGAGAGTACCCTTTACAGGCAGCTCGGGTTGAAGAGTACCCTTTACAGGCAGCTAAGGTTGGAGAGTACCCTTTTACAGTCAGCTCAGGCTGGAGAGTACCCTTTACAGGCAGCTCAGGTTGGAGAGTACCCTTTACAGCTAGCTCAGGCTGGAGAGTACCCTTTACAGGCAGCTCAGGCTGGAGAGTACCCTTTACAGGAAGCTCAGGTTGGAGAGTACCCTTTACAGGCAGCTCAGGTTGGAGAGT